>JANEYF010003813.1:0-82500 GCA_029963845.1 Rhamnusium bicolor | reverse complement strand
AATATCAAGCAAAACATTCGATATTTCGATACGTGAAATTATAAGGTCGACAACCTCCATAATATGCCTAAAAAGAAGTCCCTCGTAGGGAAACTTAAGGATAAGTATGCTGGAAGATCTATATAATGTTTTTATGTCACTGGCGTTAAAGCCTACTGCGTTAAAGCCAATGATGTGATGAAAAATGTAAAGGGTGTTTCCAAATATATTGTTAAATATCAAATAGATTTTTCTGATTATACTCAAGTTGTGGAAAATGGTGGTATAATATTTCGTAAAATGTTCATATATACATCTACTTTACATACCATCCTCACCGAGTTAAAAAATCGTGTGGCTCTATCAGCAGCTGACGACGAAAAGTATATAATACCTAGTGATGTGAAAACCTTGGCTTGGGGACATCATCTAATTACTCCTCCAGGCGACAGTGGTGATATAAATTTAGACAGTGTACTACAATTAGCCGAAAAATTGATTGATATGGAAGAACCTGAAACAGGATGGGATAACTTCGATTAGGATTTATTAGAACTGTAGTTGATATTTAAATAAAAACATAAATATTTAACTGTTTTATTATTTCACAAAACATAATATAACATAAAATGTAACATATACATCACATTTTTGCAGTCCCCAGTTCATACATGAAATCTGGATTGTGATGGTGGAGGACCATCCACTAAATTATGCCATTCAGGTCGATTGTGATGTACATAGCAAGGTGGTCGAATCAGACGTTTGAACTGTTATGTGTACTCCAGTAGTAGCTTGCTCCTTGTATACAGGAGTTCAACCGGACCAACTTTTTTGATTAGATACTTAAATGGGAAATTCTGGAGCTGTTATTCAGTAAAGTCGTACAAGTTTTTACCGTTTATGTGCTTGTTTATCAGGTCCATTGTTAAACAGTTCGAACAACTCAATTCATGACATATACTTGTAAAAGTCGATTTAAACATTAACAACGAAGAACAAACTGCAGTGTACCAAATCACTAAATAATCTGTCCCGTAACCCATTCCAGAATCTGTATTTGTACTATTATTATTAGTGGTGGGGATAATAGGAGAGGGGGATTTGCTATAGAGTTCCAGCCATTCAGAATCTTAAAGACTATTACCATTTCTTAGTTTTAGTTTGTAAAAAGTGCTGTTGGATATCTGAGCATTGGTAAATGATAACTTACATACTACTCCATCTTTCCCCATTTGGAAGACTAGCTTTCATTTCGTGTTCCATTACTATCAAAGCATACAAACACCTCTTTAGTACTGTAAGGGTCTTGTATAAAAAGAAAACTTTGGAAAATGGCTTGTAAACTATAAATTATGTAACTATCATTGTGATATCTATAAATAAACTAAAGTTCTTTACGATTAACATTATATATTCTCTTATGAATAAGGGTACATGAAAGTAAACTACTTTTGTAAATTTCATTTATTTACTTGAAAACATTGGCTTATTTTTAAATACTTTCTCATCCCAGATTTGTATTTCATCTTGAGGTATATTAGTTTTAATTTTTTCTTGACTATGGCTGAGGTGAATTCTTTCTTCCTATCTAAATTTTAGGTTTTCTCTCTTACCAATAGATGAGTGTCTGATCATATCCTTATCTTTTATAAATTCCTCAGGATTGTAGCTGGGGTATCATCATTATCCCAAGTTTTCTCAATATATTTTTGCGACTTCACACACTCCATATTTTACTTTTTAGAACGTTTCACAAATAGGTGATTGTAGTATATGGAAAGGGTCACCCACGTATGATCTGACTTTAAGTGGTCAAGTTTGCTTACACAAGCATGTCCATAAACCTATTATTAATTTAGGTTTACCCAACCAAGATTCATTGGTAAGTTACCGTTGACTAATAATTTTACCACAAACGCAACACACTTTTGCTCTACTAAATCTAATATACTCTTTACACGTTAGCATATTAACACTAAAATCTACTTTAATTCTATGTTTATATCTTACTTATTTATTAAAATTAAGTCATTATAGAATTTTCATAAAGATGAAATACATTTGATCGAGAACACATACAATTAGATTGAAAATGATAAAAACACTTGGCTTCACTAATTTTTAATGCTGGCCACTCTTCTAACTCGTATATAGGCTTGGAAGTGAATTGCTTTATGTAATCAGCTTTTTCGCTCCCTTTGATGTGAATATTTGACACTGACTGTAAGTTTTGCAAGAATTTCCCCGAATCTGTGCTGGCGTGAACCCATCGTTCCAGTTGATGCAGCGATGATTTTTTATTAACCAATGAGCTTGCTTCTTCAATTCCTGGGGTAACATGCCATATGGGAATGGTGGTTTAAAAATATAATGACATATTTTTTCTTCGGCAGAGGCTGCAAATTCTTTAACAATAAATTAGTTTTTTTCAATTTTAAATCCTTGAACGTCTATTACAAGATTCATATTTGTAATTGGGAAAACTTTAGTATTAGATGTTTTTTCAGACAGTATAATTTAACATCCCATTTTAGTTCTTTGAGATTTCATTGGTACAGAGCTGGTTGGTGTTTGAAATTTGACTTCATTATTAAATACATTGCAGAGCGCTGCTTAATAAGTAGTATAGAAAATTTGACATGCGCAAATTCAATACTGTTTCACACTTTGTGTTAAAGGATTGTAAGCGAGATGTTTTTCATATAAGACAGTGTACCGTAGTATCTGTTGTGGTGGGTTATTTCGTTTCAAACTCAATCATCGTCACTATGGATCATGTTTGATGGGTTTCTTTCTAACGGGAACAATCGATGTGTGTAATCGGGGCGTGTGATTTGAATTCCATGGGGTTAAAAATTGGTTCATTAGTTTTATGCAAATAGTATGATTCCTGGAAATTGGCAAACACTTTGTATAGTGTTGCCAATTTATTATTTTCATATTCTAGGTATAGATAACTATAAGGATATCTTTCCGAATTAAGGAAAATTCTTATATTTTTCAGACTGCAATTATCTAATTTGGACATATCTGTAGCAATTTTTCCCTTTCAAGCTTTATGGAAATCAGTGATAACATGTCTGGCAACTCAACTGTAGTGGATTTTGACAGGCCAGGTATGTCTAGTTGTTGCTGATAGAGAGAAATATTCAATTAATTTCCAACTTCTAAATTTGATAGGGAGTTCGAGGTTCCTGTTGACAATTTTAATCGAAGTTGTTCCGAGATGCTGACAGTTATGGGAGGAACCCTTCAGTATAATTTCTGTATATCTATTTTAAGTTCTTCACTATCGTCTTATCTATTTATAGCATCTCTATCATTACTACTACGTATCAATACAAGTTCTTGTCTCATGTGTAATTAATAGTTTACGAAAGTTCTCGAAAAATCCGAGTTTCATTGGTATACGTACGTTAAAATTTCCGTTAGAATCAACTAAAAATTTGTTGTCTATCCCTGCCGTAGGTGTACTCTTTTTTGGGAACCAACTTGCATTCTGCAAATTACACCAAATTTGGAGGATCGGTAGTTGAAAGTGTATTAGAGGGTATGTATATCTATTTTAATTAATTTTCACTTTATGTAGGGAACATTTATACTGTAAATATAAGTAAAATTTGGACGTGATTAGCTCCTGAATTATGATATCAATCGGTAAAATTCGAGGTAAAATTCATACATGTCGTCTAGAATGAATCTTCATAATTATGCTCAGCAAGTTTCAAACTTTTATTCCGTACTATTTGGTTAAAAATAATTTTCTAAATAAGTATCTTTGTCACTACAAATGGAGCAAGAAAGTGTTACCTCTATCGGGAATCGCACCTCAATGAAGTCGGTGAATAAAACGTCCAGTGAAGGTATAGTCAAGAGCAAAATTATTCAGCGGCGCATGTATAAAAACTTTCTAGAGAGTGACACAGCTATCCGAAGCTTTTTCCCGACTAGGCGCCTTAATAGTTGAGACTAATCCAACATTCCTAACTGAATCGACTACTATACCATTCATTTCAAATTTAATTTCTCGAAAAATAAATGCGATTGCATTATCGAAAAATTTCAATTTAGTAGATTTATTCCCATCTGATTTTGTTAATTTTCCTTAAATATACAAATAGCTATTACAGGATGTTGTATATGCATCTAGATCTTGAATAAGAGTTCCGATTTCATCGTTATAATTGAAATTTCCAGGTATGTATGGTTGATATGTGTGAAATTGGTAGTCTTCTACTGAATAATCACTAAATGGTTGACCAGTTACATTTAAGAGATCTATTACACCAGTACTTGTAATCCACTCCAGGACTTGCAACCCAAGAGATTTCAAAAACTGACGATTTTCAAGTGTGGTTTGAATCCATGGGAGTTACTAACGATTTTCTTCTTTTCAAGCATTTTTAATGTATATTGGGTATGACGTGAAGCAAATTTTCATCTTCAAAATACGGCTTTTCTCAGATGCAATCTTACGGTTATTGTTTTTCTTTTTTTTTGAAAATTTATAAGATCTCTTTTGATATACTACTTTGACCGTGATAGTTTTAACGATAACCGGAAAGTAAATGATATTTAAGGGCTAATCAACTATTTCATACCCCACTGGTACAGTTGGGACTGATATATGATGCGAAGAGACTTTCTGTTGACAAATGAACCAACTGCAAGGTTATAATCTATGCAGAAAGCCTTTACTTTCGAAATTCTAGCGATATTGTCAGAAATATAGTTGTCATCGGCTCTTTTCTCGAACCCTAATATTGGACCTATGGAATTGTCTGCGTCGAAAGTAATTTTTCTGTTTGTATGTATAATTACTTTAGAGGTATTAATGTCGGGAGTAATCCTGATAACTGCTTTGTTGTCTTTCTAAAGTATTGTATCCATCATATAATTTGTAATGTCATCGATATTATAGGCTCCAACTGGAAGTGAAACCGTGAACTCGTAATTTTCTCCCCATTTAAACGTATTGTTGGTGTTGTCGATGTTTGGAATACTGTTATAAGTTTCGAAATTTGTTAATTCAATTTTGAAATCTACATCATCCTCCAAATATAAAGGAGGGTTAAAATTATAACTTAAAATAGAAGATTCTCTGCTAAAAGCGAAAGTAATAGACATACTGATACTTTAAAGTTTTATCAAAAAATGAAAAGATATTACATATACTGATTATTAAAAAAGCAAGACATAATTGTCCACAAAGTACAGTAAAGTAAAATATATTTTATTAGTTCTTCTGGAGGTCTTAAATTCCCGTAACTATCAAAATAACTTATTTCATCCTGTTCCTTAACATATGCTATCCAATGGGTTTCACCTCCACTATTTCTATCTAGATTTACTACTCCACATTCATTTCGTTTAATACTTGTTGGTAAGTTGTCTCTCATGAACACCCTTTGGAAATATGGAATTTTCAATATTGTTTTTTTCAAATCAATGTATTGCCTTTTTTTCAAATCAGTGTTTGTTAAAGGTTTGTGAGGCAACTTTATTGTTAGTTTTTTTGGTATGGATTAATGTACAATCCAAAACCTTTATTGTAGGGGTCTAGATAAAGCCATTTTCCTTTAGTTGCTTGTTCCATTACTTTGTCATGTCTGCTGTATCTCCAGTTGCAGTAGATTCGTTTTTGCATCATTAGCAGCCTTTGTGCAATACTTGCAGCCCCTCCCTCTACTGTCCCTAGCGCACTCAAAAGGGGTAACAAAAATGGAAGGAAACCACCTGTCTTCGGTATTGGAATAACTCTTGTTTTAATATTTTTTACCTTGAGCGATTCTTTCTTTTTTAGTGCACCACCTTCCTTTTTAGAATTTATACACTTCTTCAATCCCATACCTAATTTACTTTTCATCTTCATTATATTTGACACACCAAATGCAGCAATTTTCCCTCTCAACTTTGCATCCGACTGCTGCTAATTCTCTATCTGCAATATTTCTTGTGCTCTTATCTTTGAATTTTGAGTACGATATATCGTGATTTCAGGCTTTGTCCAAAGGGTTTATTCCAAGGTCACCTGTATCTATTCTCTTTTTTAGCTTAGTACCAGGACCACAACAGTTATATTCTGAAATATGAAGCTCAATTGGAAGTTTGTTAATCAATGTGTCCAATAAGCCACGACCTTTATTTGGTGGATACTCAAAACATGGATTAATCGTGGGAGCATCTGGTTGTGGGAAAACGAATGTAAGGTTGAGTATGTTAGAACATACCAACGGATTACATTTCGAGAATATTTACTTACATTCAAAATCATTATATAAACCAAAGTATGATTACTCGCGAATTCTGAAACAATCTTTGAAAGAAATAGGATATTTTGCGTTTAAAAATGGGGAAGATGTCATACCTCCTGATCAAGTTCGAAATAATTCAATAATAATATTTGATGATGTGGCATCAAGATGTGATCAAAGTATAATAAAAAGCGACTTCTGTTTCGGTCGACATAAAAACACAGATTGCTTTTATTTATGTCAAACATATTCCTCAATAATTAAACAATTAATTCGCTACAAATGAAATCTAATTACAATATTTCAACAGGATATGACTAACCTGAAACTCATATGATGACCACGTAAATGTTGATATGCCACTTCAAGACTTTAAAGAAATTTGTGCTTCGTGTTGGAAAGATAAATATGGGTTTGTAGTAATAGATAAAGACTGTCTTCTAAATTCCGGTGGATATCAAAAGGGTTTTGATATCTTCATCAGCATATAAAAGAAACTTTAGTTTGAAGAGTATTAGTGCTAACAAAACCTTCAAAATGACACATTAATTAAAAAATAGCTTTTAGCTTCTCGAGAAGCAAAAATGTCAAAACTTAAAAATGTGTGAAATAGTTAAATCACAGTCCCAGTTAGAGAAAAATTATCAGCCTATAACTCAACCTCTTAAACAACTAATTTCTTCTATACAAAAATCTGAAACCATTTGCCGAAAAGAAAAACTGAAGAACCAAAATCTGAAATTGCAACTACACCATATTCAAAACACAGAAATTCACAAAACTTTCAGTCTCACCCACACCCCAACCACAATTTATGACAGGGGAAGATATTTTTGAAACTGCCCTGGAAAGGAAAATAGATCCCATTGGTCCCACTGATCAATACTTGAAAGATACAATACGCGACTATCTAGATTATACTACAAAGCCATTATTTCAGGATTATTTAGAATCATTTAAAACTTCATTACCAAAAATATATGCCAAAGAAAACATTACGGATACTGAAGGATTAGTTTATCATTGTTTTGGTGTTTGTAACGACTTAGTGACCAATAAATTCATTATAGGGGATTCAGAGATAAACTTTCAAGGTCCTAATTTAATAATTAAGGGAATTCGATACATAAGAACACTTGGGCTTTACGAATTACTATTCAAGAAAAATCATATCGGATATAAAGAGTCAGATGCTGATCAGTATAATGATATTCTCAAACGAACCAATGCGTTACGCCGAGACAATGATTCTACAAAATCTGCTACTAGGGAAGTTAAGCATAAATTCAAATTCGTGATCGAACATATTCTAAGCCGAGACATAGAGCGAGTACTCTTCCCACAATGCGCACACAGAATAATAAAAGAGATGCGACTGGTAAGGGTCTAAAGCTTCAAATGTTGGATTTAAATAATAAGTGTATAAAATACCAATATTTCGGTGATTACAATGAACTTGTTGATAGGCTGAAATTGTTAATAACTTCTCAAGCTGCTGGGATTACAAGTCATAATAACGAGATATCCTCCTTACTGGAAGAGCTCAGGAAGGTGAAATTATAAAATAGTGTGCAAGAAGGCTAAAGTATCATTTAGTGCGAATTTTTGAAGCTGTTTACAATGCCTACTGACAAATTTCGAAGACATCTCCTTGTTAACTGTATGCAACCTTATTCCACACCATCATCGCTTTTAACTGCAACTGGAGATCCTACTAGTACTCTATCTAGTCTATGTCTTGTATAAATTCGGGGTGTGGTACAGAAAACATCAGCAAATGCTAGAACTTTTATATTTTATGTGTTAAACGACGGTACTATAACATACACGTTATCTATTTCAGGTATAATTAAAAATATAAATTTACCTACGAATGTGACAATGTCTTGTAATGTTATACACGTTGGGCATCAAAAATACTATACTGTACACGTTGAGTGTCAAAAATATAACGTTATGCATCAAAATGAGACGCTACTCTACGTGGGGATGCCAACGTTGTATCAAAATAAAATTGAACACCTTTCTTTGACAAGCTCGTTATATCCCAGGTTGGGTTACCAGTGTGATACAGGCGAAACTGGTGCCTTCAGCTTCTCAGTACTCTAAATTCAAGAAATAGACAATTGATAGTTGATCAGAGAATTTGGTATACCTTACCACACTTTATATTTTTAAGGAAACCTATTCTGGGAAATTAAACAACATAAGTTTAATAAAATGTTTAATTATATCAAGTAAAGTTAATCAGCCAGGTTTTAAATATAAAAGAACTATTTACAAATAGGTATGTGAAATTTTTAAATTCATAAACTATCCGCGAAACAAAAGTATGTAATACCAATAGGTTGATTTATGCCAAATGCAATTGCATGTAGTTTAGAAAAAAATATTTATATCTAGATATCACTATTATTACATTTTTCGTAATCAAAGTTCAACGATCTATCACAGATCGAATTTTGACGACTATATTTACAACATGAGTACCAGTACTAATTTAAATTTGAATAAGTAAAATTGAAAAAAACGGATAAAATATTACTAATAATAATTTTTGTGAAATAAATTTTGAAAATGTGATGTTAAAAATGTAATTTATAAATAAAGTTAATGAATTAGTTGATTTTTATACTTAGTATACATAAATATTTCTCACAATGATGAATTCAACCGTAGTAGTTTTTAAACAATGATAATTATGATCCAAATAATAAAAACTTCAGTAAAGGAGATAATCTTTCATTTTCACTTCCTACAGTAGAACCTAAACCATCACTTTTTATAGAAATTGTACTTTGCTGCCCATTAGTAAAAAAATGAGTAATATTAAAGAAGAAGTAGTTAATGAATTACACAAGCTCACTAGAAGATATTTTAAAAGAAGAAAAGTAATAGTTAAAGGTCTTAATGACCTCCTTCAAGCGGATCTCGTAGAAATGATTCCATATGATAAAATGAACAAGTGATATAAATCTGTTTTGGTTTTTATTAATGTATTTTAAAAGTTTGATTGGTGTAAACCAGTTAAAACTAAATCCGCTAAAGATGTAACTAACGCGATGAAGAACATTCTATCGCGACTGAACTCCACACCAAAAAATGTCCAGACGGATATCGGAAAAAATTGTATAATGCGGATTTTAAGGATTTATTGCAAAAATAGAAAATTTATCATTACAGTACTTACTTCAATCTTAAAGCAAATGTTGTAGAAAGAGTAAATAGAACTTTAAAGAATAGGATGTGGAAACAATTTAATTTGCAAGGAAATTATAAATGGTTACATATTCTACCAGATATAGTAAAACAATATAATAATACAAAACACACAACTACTAGGATGAAACCCAAAAATGTTACAAAGAAAGATGAGAAATATTTACTATGACATGTCTACACCTATCTCAAAATAATCGATTCACAAACAAAAATTCAAAGACAGTGAATACGTAAGAATAAGCAAATACTGACTGGGAAGCATTTTCCAAAGGATATACCCTGAATGGTCAAACGAAATATTTGAAATTAGAAAAGCAAGAAAAAGCAATCCTACAACTTATTTTTTGGAAGATCATGAAGGTAGTGAAATTAAAGGAGGTTTTTACGAACAAGAACTTCAGAAAGTCAAGTATTCTGATGTTTACCTCGTAGAAAAAGTATTAAGGAGGAAAGAAAACAAGATTTTTGTTAAATGGTGGGGGGTTTAGTAATATACAAAATTCATGGATTAATAAAAGTGAGACAGTTTAATTGTGAATATTCTCTATTTTGAAGTAAAAGAGTTTTTAGAAAATATTTTGTTATCATTTTCCTATACATATTATTTCTATGATTCACATCTAAAACAGAATTAATAATAATAATTAATGCAAGTTGTGCAATCCGTGTTTGAAAGCGTAGTCGATCAGCAGCTAGGAATTCCCAATATTTTTTCCTTGATGACATACGAAAAATGCGATGTAATGAGAATATGTGTTTGATTATAATCCTCTCTAAATGTTACTTGCTTCATAACAATACTTTGCTGCCACATTCTTCTTTGAAAAGTTAAGGATATGTATAGATAAATTCCATAACCATACTAATATTCTCACTGTTTGGGTTTTCTTCCGGTTGAAGCAAATTTAAAGCATTGTTGATGATATCGTCATTCTTATTTTGTACTCCATTTTGCAGAATTTTGAAATAATTTTCAAATATATCGATTCGGTATGAATCAGCGGCAAGAAATCCCACAGAATACAAATTGTATCATAAGCTAGATACACATACGAATTATCTTTTGAAATTTTAACTACCTTATAATAAGAGTTGTTTAAACTCCAACGAGAACTTCCAGCATCTATAGACTCATTGCTGTTGTTGGTATACAAATAATTAATTATTATTCCTTGACATGTTACAAAGTTTTTCCACTCACATTCATTGAAAACCACGTGATCGTTTTTGTTTTCAGATATTTGAATACACGGAGTAAATTCAAAATCATGAGAGATTTACTGCCATAAATTTAGACTAAATTATTCAGATAAAATCTTCTTTCACCCAAACCCGCTATAGGTTTTTCTTTAAGTCGATCATCGTTGCACAAATCGTATTTACTTTGACTCATTTTCGGTGTACGGTTTAAAGACGAGTGTGTGTTGGTTGGAAGTCGTTGAATCGCTTTTTTATAATACCTGTTAATGGTAGGAAAAATAAAAAAACTTGTTAGACAAGTTTCTGAAGGTGATATAGGTCTATTAATAACTTGTCTAGACTAGTCGGATGTGGTCAATGAATTCGATAACCGGTTATCGTTGACCTTGAGGTCGTTGACCTGTCATTACCCTCATTAATAACATGTCTAAACAGGTGAGTAACCGGTTATGAACTAGGTGACCTTGTGGTCGCTGACCTGTCATTACCCCCATTAATAACTTGGCTAACTATTTATGAACTCGTTAACCTTGAGATTGTTGACCTGAACACTGAACACTACTCTTACTCTTTACTCCTCTCATTACCTCACTACTCTCATCCACGATCAAATCACATTTTGATGATCTGTTGCTGAAATGGCAACATATTTCGGCAAATCATATATATTTGCTCAGATCTAAGATTGCATATTTGTTTCGGCAGGGCGAATTCGGCCTATGAATCTAACATATACATAAAAAAAATTTCAAATTTTATTGTTTCTAATTTTTTTTAGAATGTAAAATAAATGGACAAATTGCTTCTGACGACCGGGATGTTATCTCTGACGACCCTTGCCTAAAATGTCGATGTAATGGTGGAAAAATGATTTGTTCAAAAAAAGCTTGTCCCGTTCTACAATGTACATTAAACCGACAACACCATCCAACAGGAGAATGTTGCCCGAGGTGCATGGGTACTAGGGCACTAATTGCAATAAAGAAAACATGCACTTTGCAGACATCATTTTTTAGAGACGGAGCAAATTTCAACATTGATAAATGTACTAATTGTACATGTCAGAATGACACTTCAGTCTGTACAAGATCGTCATGTCCAATACTAGATTGTGCACCAGAATTGCATAAATCTGTGCCTGGTAGTTGTTGCAAGAAATGCATCATGCCCGAAGAAGTTAGGTCACAGTGCTTTTATAAAGGAACTTTATATAAGGCAAGTATAATGAATTTTAAAAATTTTAATTTTATTGTATTATATTTAGACTGTATAACGTATTCAAAATCTGATCTCAGGCAAACTCTGTCTTAGCGTATGTATTAAGCAACTATTAATATATTAACTCGTAGAAAGAGACATTTTTTTAAAAACATTTAAAATGCAGGTAAAACATCGATACCACGTCAACATGGTTTTGTGATGAAAAAGTTTTAAACATTATACATGTAAATATAAGAAGCGTGCTTAAAAATTATGATGAACTTTTAGTATTCCTTGAATCATTTAAGCTTTATTTCTGCGACATGAATGCTGGCAAATAGAATCTTTTAATCAATTTAATATTCCAAGCTACACTACATACTGTGATAATCGAAACCTTAACAAAAGTGATAAAGTACTTTTACTAATAAATTCAGATCTGATTGCAAATGTATCAACATACAAACTAATTCTCTCGGGCATAAGTATAAATAGAATAAATATAGAAGTAACTAATATCAAAATTGGAATATTGGCATTATAGGCCAACTTCTACAACAGTACAGTCATTTATAAACAATTTTGACGACTTTCTAACCAACAACCTTATAAAAACATTGAAATAGTTGCTGGTGACATGAACATTAATATCCTAAACTTGAATGACCCTTTAGTAAACAATTTTCTAGAACTTTTAGCATTACATGGCCTTACATTAATTCCGCTACTAGAGTAAGAAATGGCTCTTCATCATGTATTGACCATATCTTTGTCAGGAACAATTTATACGTAAATAACCTGTAGGAAATTTTAATCAATTAAAATTCGAAGAGTGCAAGTCGCTAATTAAATATTGTCACGTGTTTGCTATCCACAAAAACACCTATACTCATAGATTCGTCGATTGAAAGTCCAGGTAACACTGACTCATTACTTTATTTACTAATTAACAATTAACAACAACAGTTTAATGTCTTAACCGTTATCACACTTGAACACTTATAAGTCTCTTTCTTATTTCTTCTTTACTCGTTCACGTTCAACTTAAGATTGAGTCTCAGCCCACTGTGTGTCTTATTTATACATCCATTCACACGGTCTAGGGCATTCCAGAATATTCCCGTCCGTTCGCAATTCTAGTCTCATCTAACCAGTCTACACAGTCCAGTGGCGTGATACTGCCCCCTCAAGCCTGAACGTCCCGATCAGGCAATTCATTGTTCCCTGCATACTTGGCTAGTGTCTCTATATGCACCACCTTCATCTTGAATTTTGGACTTTGCTGAATTCTACATACAACGTCGTTTAGTTTGATGACGACAGTGTAAGGACCTTCCCAGGGCAGGTGAAGCTTCGAGGACCTGCCTTTCTTTCGTCGTGGGTTATATAGCCAAACCAAATCTCCAGTCTGGAATCCTCCTGAATTCGCCATAAGATCATAACGAGCCTTCATGCGATCACTTGCTATGGCAATTTGGTCTCGTACCAGCTCATGAATGTACCTTAGTCGTTCACCAACTTCATCGGCGTAGTCATTTATGGAAAGTCGCTCGTCATCTGGTGTGCCAAACTCCAAGTCACATGGCAGTCTAATCTCACGTCCAAACAACACGCGAGCCGGCGTCTGTTTTGTTGTTGGAGGCCTTGCAGGCCATAAGGAAAAGAGGTAAGTGACGGTTCCAATCTCTCTGATGTTCCTCAACCACTTTGGATAGGTGCTCCTCCATGGTTTTATTATATCTCTCCACCATTCCGTCTGATTGTGGATGTAGGGCTGTTGTTCTTGTCTTATGAATTACCGGTAAGCGACACATCTTTTGAAACACCCCTGATTCAAAGTTTCTTCCTTGATCCGAATACAATTCTAGGGGCACGCCAAATCGACATACTAGATTATCTACCAGAGCTTGAGCGACAGTGGTTGGGTATGGCATAAGCTTCAGGCCACTTACTGAAACAGTCCATGGCAACTAAAATGTATTTGTTCCCATCATCTGTCACAGGGAATGGACCAGCTACATCGATCGCAATTCGCTCAAAAGGAGCCCCTACGTTATGTTGTTTCATTTGGCCCTTACGTCTTGTCCATGACCCCTTACTTGCCGCACAAACTTCACATTTGCTGCACCAAGCTTCCACATCTTGGCGGCTGTTCACCCAGTAGAATCGTTCGCGTACTTTAGTGAGAGTTTTGTTGATGCCAAAATGTCCGCCAGATGTTCCATTATGCACTTCCTGGAGCACTTTTGATATGCGACACCTGGGAATTACCAATCTCAAAGAAGTTTCCTTCCTCTACTCTAAGGAAATCCCATTGTGCCCACAAAGCCTTCAGTCCCACTGCCTTGTCTGAAATGTCCTTCCAGCCAGGTCGGGCCCCTCTTTCTATCCATTCCAGAATAGGACCAGTTTCTTGATCTTTTAACTGCTCTTCTCTTAATGTCTCTCTTGTCCAATCATGAGGAACATCAATTTTAACGGTGTTTACAATTATTATCCCTTGTTGTTTTTCCACCCGGTGCGGTGGCAGTGCTTGCAGTCTTCCCGACAGGGTCTTCTGGAGAGAGCGTCTGCATTTCTATGGGATTTTCCAGGACGATGTTCGATTTTAAAATCGTACTGCTGCAGTTTTTCTATCCAGCGAGCTAGTTGGCCTTCCGGAGTCTTCAATTGCAACAACCACTTTAATGCAGCATGGTCGGTCCGAACTTTAAAATGTTGTCCATATAGGTACTTGTGAAAATGGTTTATGAACTTGACAATGGCCAACAGGTCCTTCCGTGTCACACAATAGGTACGTTCTGGCTTCAACAATATCTTGCAGAAGTACTCAATTACTTTTTCCTATCCATTTTGAATTTGGGAAAGAACACTTCCAAGTCCAAAATTACTGGCATCCATATCTAATACGTAGAGACCTTTCCGTTCTGGGTATGATAGAACCGGACTCGAACACAATGCTGATTTTAGTGTTCTGAATGATGTTTCACACTCTTGTGTCCATTGGTACTGAACCTTCTCTTCAGTAAGCCAGTGTAGTGACTTCGTAATATCAGCAAATCGTTCCACAAATCGTCTGTAGTAAGTGCATAGGCCAAGAAAGCTTCGTACTTCGTGAACATTTGAAGGCCTCGGCCAATCTCGTACTGAGGAAATCTTGTCTGGGTCTGTTCTTATCCCCTCCAAAGACACGACATGTTCTATGAATTTGACCTCTTTCTGGAACATTAGGCACTTTTTTGGGATTCAATTTCAGGTGTGCATTTTTAATTCTTCCAAACACTTCTTGAAGGTTCTTCAAATGCTCCTTAAAATCCCGTCCCATAACCATCACATCATCAAGATAAACTAGACATGTCTTCCAAGTTAGTCCTCGTAGTACCAGTTCCATCAGTCTTTCAAAAGTCGCTGGCGCATTGCACAGGCCGAAAGGCATCACAATGAATTGATAAAGGCTACTTCCTGTCGAAAAGGCTGTCTTGTCTTTGTCATCTGGATGAAGTCCCACTTGCCAATATCCACTTCGAAGATCTAGAGTGGAAAACCACTGTGAACCTGCGTACTTAGTGTGTCATCAATTCGGGATAACCGATAGCTGTCTTTTCTTGTGACGTCATTCAGCCTCCTGTAGTCGACACAAAATCTTAAAGTTCCATCTTTCTTAGCAACCAAAACTACTGGCGACGACCAAGGGCTGGTTGATTCCTCAATAACTCCGCCTTTAAGCATCTTCTGTACCATTGCAGAAGCCTCTTCTTGTTTTGCTAATGGGAGCCTCCTAGGTGGTTGACGAATAGGAGCTGATTCACCAGTATTTATTCGATGTTGCACTATGTTGGTCTTTGTAAGAGCTTCTGTGTCCTTTGCAAATACTGTACTTTCTTTCTTCAAAAATTTTAAAGCTTCTCTATGTTCATCTGGAGTTAAATGTTCTAACTGGGCATTTAACTTCTTTACAACTTCTTGGTCCATATCTGTAGACGAAGCTCCAATAATTTGTTCTTCACATCTCGCAATCCATATGACTGGTTCGTAGGTGCCAATTGCTTCGCCTTCTTTGAACGTCACTGAGTGTGAATTTAGGTTAACCATTCTAATCGGTATCTTGTCTGTAGTATGTGTTAAAGTCCTTGCCAGGATCACATTGTCTGTCATTTTAATTGAGTCATCCTTCTCAACAAGGCCAAAGCGGTATCCCACAGAAGTTTCCTCCAGGACTGCCTCAATTACTTTCTCTGATCGTGCAGGAACTTTTACTGTCCTCGAAGTTAGTAGCCTAATATTATAGAATTTTTCATCTGCCGTTGAAAGAATAATTTCTTCATTTCCAATCATGAGAACTCGTTCTCCAACGTCAAGTACAAATCCATATTTTTCCATAACGTCTAATCCTAAAATGAAGTCATCTGTAATGTCAGCTACGATAACTTGATGTTTAAAACATAAGCGGCCAATCTGCAGCTCCATGTCGACTTCGCCATGAACCGCCGCCCTATCCTATCCTTTATTTTTTTTTTCTGTTTATGATGGCCTTGGGTGGTTCCCATTAGCCAGCTACACACATTTAGTGATTTGACAAGATAAAGAGAAAAATAGAAATAACCACAATAAAGTATTGGAATAAAAAAATGGACAGGAAAAACATATAGAGACACACTTCACGCCAAGGGGCCGTTCATGGCGACTTGAAAAACACACTAGAAGGCCACGGTAAAATAAAACGAATAGGAAAGGAGTTTTTTTTTTTTTTAATTACAATATTAACTCTGCAAGTATTCCACAATAATTTTAAATGCTTCAAGATTTTTGCTTGCTAGAATATGATTTGCACTGAGGGGCATTTTAAAACCTATTTCCTGTAGGTGATGTATTAAGCGATTAGATTCTTTCTGTTTGAGTCTGCAATTGAACAAAATATGGTTTACATCACCAATATCTCCGCATTCGCAGAGGTTGCTTACAACTATTTTAATTTTGTGCAGGTGGGAAGGAAATCGGCTATGATTAAATTGCAAACGAGTTATTGTCGTGTAGACCATCTGGAGATGGAGTGCTCCTTATGCCAGTTATGTTTGGTATGCATTTTCATATCTATGCTGCCATTTCACAGAAATTGATTTTTTAAGCCTAACATGTAAATCCGATGAAGGGATCTTGTACAAGGAAATGTTGCCTTCTGTGATTGCATTCTTCGCTAATTTATCAACACTTTCATTGTGTGACAAACCACAGTGACCCTTAATCTATACAAAATTGACCTTATATTGCGATCTGCTAATTGTGCAAGTTTATTTACGATGTCTAATATCAAACATGAGGTTTTTATCCCAAAATTGGCAATGCTGGTAAGCACGCTTTTTGCATCTGAAAATATTGTAATTTTAGAGTATTTTAGTAAACTAGAAGCATCAATAGCCTCAAGAATGGCAACTGTTTCAGCAGTAAAAATTGAAGTTTCTTTTGGGAGTTCTATCTTGTATTCTAACTTCAAACTCGGAATGTAAAAGGCACTACCAGTACCTGTATCGTTTTTTGATCCATCTGTGGAAATACATAGATGATCTTTATATCTGTTAAAGATACCAAGGCAAATATGTTTGTTGTGCAACACCCCCCGTCCAATTGTTGGCATACAATAATAAGCTGGGGATTGTACTTATGAACCGGTAAATAAGTGAGCAGGTCGTGAATAAGGGCTTAGATTGATTTGAGTTATCACCAAAATCTAGGCTGGGCGCCAGGACTTTTGCAAGTACCAAATAATTAAAATTTTACTTTAAAAGGTAAAGATAACGTTAAAACTTGAATTCGGTTGGTAAGGAAGTTGAATAAAAAGATATTATTTTATAAAAAGTATAATGAAGACTAGTATATGTACAATATTTACAAGTCAAAAAAATTTACTTGTGGTTGAAGACCAACAACTAACCACACAGAAAAATGATATGTGAAAGAGAAAAAAAATTAAAAATAAAATGACGTTATTAAGAGAATACAAAAAAAATTAGAATTACTGATCTCTTACAAATTTCTTCTGACCAAATAAAACTTTCACTGGGGATGAAGATCTTACGTAACTTCCAATGGGCTAAGCTCTTAATGGGTTCGGTGTCAGTTTGAATCACCACTGTCAGTACTGCAGTTACCCTTGAGAAAAAATGCCAGTTGTGTAGGATCGGTATCCTACAATATTTTAGGAAGTTGAAGACTTCAACTAACTTAAGTATCAATAAAAGTTACGTTAAATAGAAAAAATACTAGTCCAACAAATAAACTAGGTGTGGCTACGATAATAAACAAGTGAAATAGGTATTCACTAAATGTTAAGATATTTTTGTACTAAAAGAAGTTAATCTTCAAGAAAATAGAATTCAGAATGTCTGTATACAGACAGACAACTAGAAAGATAACTAGAAAGATAACGTAAATAAATATTTGCTAAATATACAACAATATGATAGTTTTCAACTTGAAGGTAACGTTAAATTAAATTATTTATTAGTTTCTCGGAGAGAGGTTCTAATGAATTGCAGATAAAGTTAAATAAAGATATATACTTGACTATATGTTTACTTTAGATAATCAAAAGTTAATCAAGTGCCAGATAACTAGGCAGGTATCTTTGCGAGAGAACTAGGCAAAGCTCCACTATAGCAACGTTCCTGAATAAATACTAAGTAAACGTTCAAGTACGCATTCGATATTTTAAATTGAGAAAAACCTTACGTTTCTGAGGTCTGGTTGATAAATATATGCACTGGTATAAAATAATCCACCACAAAACAAATGCACCACCTTGGATAATTTTCACAAAGGTTATAAACAAATAGGTTTGGTCCAACAAGGTGTACCAATCTCCAAATGTCACCAGTCACCACTTTCAGAGTGCTACCAACGTAGCTAAGTGACCTAAAACATCAACAGACAAAGACAGAAAACAACTAACTACGATACAAAATGGCGACATCCGTTGCCGAGTAAATCTAAACTTTACAATAACCGAAAGTTAGTTTAAATTAACACATGAAATTATTACAATATCAAAGTGATATTAGATAAATTGCCAGCAAGGCACGATAAATTGATACTAATCAATATTAATGATGGCTGTTCCAAAGAACAACCAAGGTGAACTGATCACCGAAAAGCAAATTCGCCCAAGGCGTAAATTAAGATAATTACGGTACAATATTATTATGAAAATTACCTCAAAGGTACTTTAAATCAATATAGCAACTTTTTAAATAATGATGAACATAAAATCAAATGATAATACCAGAAAACATATAAATTTTACCAGACCGCAGAATTAGACATGATTTCCATCTGAACGCTGCACTAGTAAGAAGGAAGCTCCGTTCTGTTCTCCCACCTAAACTCGGTTATAGTTTGGAAAGAGACAGACATTTGAGAGTAGAGTATGAGCATATCTTTATTGCTCATAGATATTAGTGCAAAAATCTGCAAAACCAACTGTTCCAGTAGAAATCAGTGATGCCATCTCGACTAGACTGGCAGAAACTTAATTCATCGTGGAACAACAACGAACTGGAATAAAATGGCTTGCAATTTCGTTACAGTTGACAGTAGAATTTTCTGTGAAAGTTGGCAAGTGTACATCTGGGGTAAACAACATACAGAAATAATTTACCGTGAAAAAATAGGGGGCGCTATGTTTCAAAAGATTGTTATCATAGTCAGAAGTATTACTGTAACCATCAGCTAGTGGGGGGCTTATTTTCTTCTCCCAAAATTTATTTGTTAAACTTTCTATACAGATATTATGTATACCTGTATTAAGATGGGAAAGATTTGTAGATGTACGGACTTTGAGTACAAATTTAGAACTTAACAACTCTCTTCTTAATGTTAAAGGAAGTTCATTTGCTTCCACATATAATGTCTCTATTGGTGTAGACTTCATAACACCCAAGCATATTCGTAATGCTTTATTCTGTATAACGTCAAGACGTCCTAGCAAAGTTTTGCATGCGGAACCATAAAACAGACATCCATAATCTATGACCGATCGAATTATCGCCCTGTATAGAAGCAAACATGTACTAACATCTGCTCCCCATGATACTTTACTGCATATGCGAATAAGATTGATAGGCTTTTCGCTTTTATTTATTACCGCTTGTACTTGTTCTTTCCATTTCAATTTTTGGTCGAGTAATATTCCCAGATATTTAACGGTTATCTTGAAGGGGATAGCAATTGGTGATAAATTAATAATTTGGAAATTGGGTAAACGGTGTCGTGTATAAATTGAAGCAACTGTTTTAAGTGGAGAGATGGTAAAACATTTTAAATTACACCAATCTACAACTTTTGTCATGATCTCGCCTAAGGTCTGAATGCAATTATCCAATTTCTTTTCTTCACAATATATGACAAAATCATCAGCATACTGCACGACTTTACAATTAATATTATCTAAAAAGTCACTTGTATAAATATTGAATAGGAGGGGACTCAAAACTGAGCCCTGCGGCAATCCCTGTGAAGCATATCTAGGTCCAATTAGTTTATTTTGATTTCCTCGTAGGAAGGTCCGTCTTTCTCTGTAAAAATTTATGATATTATGGCATAGAAAAGGGGGCAAGTTAAAGTCCGTTAATCTTGACTCTAGAATTTCCAAATTAACAGAGTTATATGCATCTTCCAGGTCCAAGAAAATAGCACCTAAATAATTATTTCTTGAAAAATTTAGTTGAATGTCTGTGATGATTTGACGAAGAGCGTGCTGAGTGCTAAGACCTCTACAAAAACCATACTGAAATGTTGGTAAAAAATTTTGAGATGTCAACCACCATTCTAGTCTCGTTTTTATCATCCTCTCTAATGTTTTTAACAGGCAAGAAAGTAAAGAAATTGGCCGAAATGCTGTTGGTAAACTATGATCCCTTTTTGGTTTAGGAATTGGTACTACTATACAAGTTTTTAGTTCCTCAACATTTTCTCCATGTAGATACATTTTGTTGTATATACGAAACAGAAACATTTTTGCAGAAACTGGAAGCTTTATTATCATTGAATATAGAATACTATCTTCTCCTGGAGAAGTGTTACTATTATTTTTTAAAACATTATCTAACTCGATCAATGAGAATGGTGTAGTAAGTGGATGATTGCTTATTTCTGGGTCAAAGGTTACAGGTTTTGGATGTACCATGTCCGGTGTAAAGGTATAAAAGAACTGTAAGGGATTCATCCGGTACTGGCTGTGTTGTGCTGTGATTAGCAATAATGTGTTTCATCATTTTTATTTGTCTCCAAACGTCCGATATCGGCGTGTTGTGGTTAAGGTTGTTACAAAATTTTTTCCAGTTGGCTCTCGCTTTTTCCTTGAGCAATTTTTTGACTCTAGCAAATTCTTTATTACAGTTTAAATAGTTTTCCAGTATCGAGTTCCGATTATATATGGGCTAAAGCTTGTTTTCTATTTTCAACTGCTGCTGAGCATTCATCATCCCACCATATAGGACGTTTCTTGGTAGAAGGTTTAAATGGTTTTTTTATTTTAAGTGAAATCCGCAGCGTTATTTACTCCAGTGATGAAGTAATTATACATTTCTTGAGCCGAGTTTAATAAAGGTTCATTTAGAAAGTAATTATATAAATACTCACTGAAAATCTGCCAGTTAGCGTTCTTAATATTCCATCTTGTTGAAGGAAATACTGTATTTGAAGGCATAATGTAATTAGAAACTTCAATAGTAATAGGATAATGATCAGATCCTAATGTGTCATCTTGGATATTCCAATTGCAAATATTTGCTATACTTGGGGAAACTAAGGTTATGTCCATGGCGGATATCATATTTGATGTATGATTGACTACGTGTTGCGGAACCATTATTTAGAACGACAAGATTACAATCGTCAATAGCATTAAGGAGAGAATTGCCATGATTGTCGTTTTTCGAAGAACCCCACAGGCCATTATGGGCATTAAAATCGCCTGCTATCAGGCAAGGTTGCGAACACTGTCGAAAAATATGTATCCAGTCACTACTATTTGGGTTGACATGGGGAAGACGATACACAGATAAAATGTCGATATTCTTCGAACCAAGAATGGTTGCTCCACATATCATGATCGCGTCATTATAATTATTAGTTAAGTGTTTTTCACAGTATTTCAATTTTCTTGAAACCAATAGAGCAACACCAGCTTTACCATCTAGCCGATCATTCCTAATAACATTAATGTTTGGAAAGTTGAAATTAGAGCATGGCTTCAGCCATGTCTCAGATAAAATAATTATGTCTACTGGGTTAGAATTAATATAGTGTATTAAGCTTGGTTTATTGGCATTAATTGATCTACAATTCCATTGTATGATTTTGAGGTTATTTGCATGAATTTTCCCGAAATTGCACTAGTAGTCCTTTTTCTTAGTCTACAACACGTTATTACTAGCGGCACTCGCGTATTTGCAGCTATTTCTAAATCGAATGTTCTAGAAACTTCTCAAAAATCTACTTTACAGTCACTATTCAGTCCAGTAGTTTAATTCTTCGTGTTACCACTAATTTCTGAGAAGAACACTGTAGAACCTTTTCGAATATTCCAGAAATTTCTCTTCCAACACCAAATTGTCACGTGTTTGCTATCCACACAAACCCATAATCGTAGATTCGTTGATTGAAAGTCTAAGTAACACTTACTCACTACTTTATTTACTAATTAACAATTAACAATAGATTAATTACTGTCTTAACTATAATCACACTTGAACACTTATAAGTCTCTTACTTATTTCTTCTTTACTCATTCACGTTCAACTTAAGATTGACTCTCAGCCCACTGTGTCTTATTTATACATCCATTCACACGGTCTAGGGCATTCCAGAATATTCCCGTCCGTTCGCAATCAATTCCAGTCTCATCTAACCAGTCTACACAGTCCAGTGGCGTAACAATATCTTAAAACTCGAACTTGGTTTTTTAATAATAAAAAACACAAGTTGAAAATTAAGACAAATAAACTGACAGTAATTCGTTTAGTGACAGGAGAGGAATGATAGTAACTGATTTGATTTACATTAACAATGGTGTATATATACTAACAATTATGATTAGCACAGCAAGTGCTGACATGAACAATATGCATTTATTACGATGATATTACTCCTCCCTTGTTAGATGGGAAATAAGGGTGGAATCCTTGTTGACGCCGGATCTGGGGTTGTTTCCACTACCATACTTCCAGTAGGGTTGGTGCATTTGAATATGGTACTTCTGTATTGAAATATGAAGTATGCTATAATCATAACAATAATTAAGAAAACAATAATTATCAGAATAATATTTAGGTTGGATTCGTTTTCTTCATAATGTTTTAGTGGTCTAATTTTCATTTTATTATAAGTTGATTGTATTTAGGAAATTTCATCCAAGTTAATTTCTTGTAGGAGTAGTCTTTCTAGTTTTTCAATCAAGTTATCCGGGTGGCAGATATGCTTATCTTCTATTTCAGGACATTCGTTGTTCATGAAATATTCTTTCAGAGGTGTGATTAATAGGAAAGGTTTTTTTTTTTGGTATTATGATTTGGTCCTCTTTAAGGATAGAAATTTTTTTTGACTTGCTATTATAATTTTACCTTCTTTATAGAATAATTGTGTACTAGCAATTTTGTAATAAGACTGCATATTATTAAAATTTGGCAAATATTTCTGATGTGAATATCTTTTATTAATATTTCTTGATTATCCATCGGTATTATAGATGGGTGTAAAATATTTAACTGTGCAAACATAATTACGTTTTCTAAGTTATCTAAAATTTCATTTACTGCATAACAAGTTAAAGCTATTAAATTGATCGAACTAAATAGCTCCCAAATTTCGTTAATACTTTGAAGTTTATTTATTTTAGTTCATTAACCTTTTTTCAATCGAATGTTGATTATGAGTTAGCCCATATAAAGTTTCATTATATTTTGAGAATATGTTTTTTGTTAGGTCAATGTTTTTTTATCACGTCTTCTTGTAATTGATTTTAATTATTTTCTAAAGTGTCAAGAGATTTATAGATTTTTTATTAATTTTCTTTCTGGTTTTATATTTGCCTTGTGATAAGTACGGCTAGTTGATGTCTGTACTTTAATGTCTAAATCGGCTACTACTGTTATTTGTTTATACTTAGGTAGAATTTTATTTCGAGGATCAGCTTGTAGGTATACAGGGCGTTCTACATGAATTGGACGTGGGTCTTGTCTATCAGAATTAACATTTCCTAAATTTTGTTTTGCTTTATCATTATTTTGTTGTACTATTTTATTTAGGGTTTTAATATTATCTACATGTTTATCGAGATAATCATTTATAATTTGTTCGTCTGAAAGGTCGAAAGGGTCTGTTAGATTTTCATTGCCTTTAGTTATTTGAAATGGTGTAAACTTTGTTACAGAGTGGATTGTATTATTATAACCAATGAGTGCGTATTTTACTAAAGTTTTTATATTTTTATTCGGTTCTTCCAAATTTAACGCTCTTAATTGTTCTAGTAATATAGAATGAAAACGTTCTGCAGGACTATTACTATTTGGGTTGTACGCTGTTGTATAATGAATTGTTATTTTATGTTTCGTACAAAATTGTTCCATTAGCAAATTTTTGAATTCAGGTGTCGATCAAATGTAATTATTTTTGGTAAGCCAAAGTGTGAAATAAATGTTAGCAAGTTATCTAGTATATCAACTGCATTGACTGTTGATGCATATGCTTGAGCAAAACGAGAAAAACTATCTAAAATAGTCAAAAACGGTTGGTTTTTTACTTTAAACGTATCAATATAAATATGTTCAAATGGATATGTACCAATGGGAGTGGGTTTAAATTTTAAAACATATGGGTGTCTTTCGTATTTTGTTTTTTGACATATTTCGCAAGTATTTATATAATTTGTTACGTCGTTATTAATATCTAGCCAATAATAAGATTTTAAGATTGATTTTACAGTTTCGTTTATGCCTTTATGTGTTGTTTTTCCTTCGTGGTGGTATTTTATTTTTTTCTAACTGATCATCCTTTTTTTCTACATCTCGCAAAGTAGTAGGGGATTCGACAAGTTTCAAACTAGAGTTTTTAAAATAATTTTGAATAATGTTGATTATTATTTCTTTTGATTTAGTTCTAAAATGTAGTGCATATAATGTTTTAGGTGCAAGGAATTCCTTTATGACTTTGGTTAGATGTTCTTCTAAATTATCTGATGGCAAAGTTATATAAAGCTTAGTTTTTTCATTATTATGTAATTTTGTTCTTTGTGTAATTATTCTAGTTACATTATTTGTTACAAAGAAAATTACTTGATTTTTATAATAATTTAGGGGTTTTTCTGATATTTTTATTTCTAAAATAGGATTTTCTGTAGCTGAATGTACAGTTTCATTATCACTGTTTTGTCCATTGTCATTGTCAGGTTGGTTTAATACAATATTTTGGATAACATTAATTTTGGGTGATGTTTGATTTACCAAAGGTACGATATCGGTAGGGTTAAAGTCTGGGATATCTGTATATAGATCGGGGACTATTATATATGAGATTTTGTCAAAAAAAATCTTTTTTATTTTTTTTTTGATTAAATCGTCAGCGTTTGCGATAACTGAATCATTTTCTAGTGCATTAATTTCTATACGAGATAAAGCGTCGGCGTTGGTGTTGTTTTTACCTTTTTTATAAACTATATTATAGTCGTATTCTTCAAGCTTCAATCGCCAAGGCACTAAACGCGAATTTGGTTCTTTCATATTAAAAAGCCATTGAAGTGGTTTATGGTCTGTCACGATAGTGAATTTTCTACCGAATAGTATGGGGCGATAATATTTACAAAAATTTACGATCGCACATAGCTCACGCTCTATGGTTGAGTAGTTTTGTTCAGCAGGGTTTAGGGTTCTATAGGGCCTTGACTTAAAGTACCGGAAATGGCTACGTTAGAAAAATTAGTTGTTAATATAAATGGTTTAGAAAAATCAGGATATTGTAAAATAGGTGCATTAGTTAAAAGCGTTTTACACTTTTCGAAAGCTTCTATGAATTCAGGTGTAAGAATAATTTTTTTCGTTTTTCTTTAAACATTTTGTTAAAGGTTTAGTAATATGAGCAAAGTTCTTTATAAACCTACGATAGTATCCGACTAAACCAAGAAAAGATTTAATTTCTTTTGCTGTTTTAGGTATAGGAAATTTTTCCGCTTTTTTTTGGATTTGGTTTAATGCCTTCAGGTGTAATCACATGTCCTAAAAATTCAACATTTTTTGTTAAAAAATTCCGACTTATCTAATTGAATTTTTAAATTTGAATCTCTTAATCTTGAAAATACTAATTTTAAATTTGAAATATATGTTCTTGTAGTGAAGTGGAGAAAATAATAATATCATCCATATAAACTAAACAAATTTTGCCTTGTATGTTTTTCAATACATTGTCCATTACTCTTTGGAAAGTAGCTGGTGCGTCTTTAAGTCCAAATGGCATTCGAACGTATTCGTAATGTCCGTTTTCTACATTAAAAGCTGTTTTAGGGATAGAATCTTTATGCATTTCTATCTGGTGGAAACCGGATGCAAGATCGAGTGTTGAAAAATAGTTACATTTACCTAATTTGTCCAAAATATCATCGATATTTGGTATAGGATACCTATCATCGATTGTTTTTTCATTCAATTTTCGGTAGTCGACAACTATTCGCCATTTTTGTTTGCCGCTAGCGTCTATTTTTTTTGGGACTATCCAAATTGGGCTAGACCAAGGTGATGCTGAGGGTCTAATTATTCCGTCATCTAACATTTTAGATATTTGTTTTTGTACTTCCGGTTTATACAAATGGGAACCGATATGATTTTGTATGTACAGGTACTTCATCAGATGTTTTTATTTCGTGTTTGACCTGGTTTGTAAAAGTTAATTTAGAATTTTCAATATAAAAAATATCCTTAAATTTATTACATAACTTTAAAATTTCGTATTTTTCTTCGCTATTTAAATGATTTACACGTATCGAATTATTTATGTTTGTTTCTGGCTTGTATTGTTCATTGTTAGGAATACAATTATTAGTCTCAAAATTATAGACATCAAAGTGTTCTTTTAATGGGTAACAGATAAGAGGGTTATCTAGTGTTACTGAAATAGTTTTGTCTTTGTAATTATAAATTTCAAAGTAAGCTCGTCCATTTTTTGCAGTTGCAGTTGTCTCGGGTATATACAATAGATCGTCTATTGTGCATTCAGGGATAAAGATTTCTCCGTAATCTATGTTTACTGGGTAATCTTTTATCAAAGTTTCAAATGGAGGAATCTCGAACGTAAACGAGGTTTCGTAAGCTTGCCGATAATAAAACGGGATTGTGATTTCATCATTTACTAACTGCTGATTCGGAATGTCTATTGATAAATTTAATTTAATTAGGTCATTCAGTCCTAAAATTCCGTCAAAATATTCGTGGAAACTAAATAATAAAAATTCTATTTGATGGTCACTATTAAATTCTTGAAACGCTGGTATCGTAGCTCGGTATCTAATTTCTTTTTCTCCTAATGATGTTTTTAGACTAGAAGGATTGTGATATATTAAATCAGGGAAATAATTTTCTGCGATAGATGGTTTTAAAATTGATGTAAAAGCTCCTGTGTCGATTAATAATTTAATATTTGGATTACATATTTGTACATAGGGTAAAGAATTTACTACAGCCGAATTCATTTCAATTAGGTCTGATTGTATATTACAGGGTCCTGTTGAAAATTTGGATCATCTAAATTTATGTCGTCTGGTTGATTAGCAGTATAATCAACATAATCATAATTAGTTGAATAATCAAATGGAGGATCTGGACAGGCTAAATAATTTTCTTCCTCAATTTCTGAATATTGATATTGATTTTGATTATCGTGATAGTCTTCAGTATTCGCGAAATTATGTACTTCTCTGTTTGAATTAAAATTTGTTCTGTTAAAATTACTAGGTACTCTCGATTGAGTGGACATTGGTTCGGGTGTAAATTGATTTTGATTAGAAAATTTATTAGGTTTAAAAACGTTTTGAGGTCTACCAAAAACTTGCTTGTTTGTGGGGAACCTGTGTGGAATTTGTCTGGGTTGAACATTTATTGATTGACTAGGGAATACTGGTTTTGTAGACATTTGTTGTTGAAAATTTGGTATATTACGAGGTTGATTAAAATTTGCGTTGTTATTATAAAATTGTGGCATATTACGAGGTTGATTAAAATTTTGCATATTACGAGGTTGATTAAAATTATTATTATTATAAAATGGTTTAGGTGATGGTGGTAAATTTTGTTTATATTGTTGTGGTTGCGAGTATGATTGTCTATGATTATAATTAGGCACTGATTGATTACTTTGATTACTTTGTAAAGTTGTAGTTAAATTTTTTGTTTGCTTAAAATTTTCGTCATCAATAGTATATGCCATTGCTGTTTCAAGACAATCGGGTTTTTGTAAATCGATTTTGTCTTGTAATCTGTCAGGCAAATTACGTAGATATGTTTTTAATGAAAGTGAATCATACTGATTTAAATATATTAATTTTGTAGCCATAGGCATTTCTGCGTCTGAAAGACTGTTAATTTTAAAAGCAACTTTACTACGTGCTAATTGAATTCTTTGTGCAAATTGTATAGGGTGTTCATTTTTGTATGGTTTTAAAGTTAATAAATTTTGTTCTAAGCAATCTAAACTTCTGTGATCGCCAAAACTTATTCTCAAAGCAATTTTTATTTGTTCCCAAGTTCGTAGTTCTAACCTGGAACCAATTAATATTTGAGCTCTTTCGGTTAATTTACCTAAAATAACTCTTAGCCAGATATTTGTTTAAAGTTTCATCGTTAGAGCGATATAGTTCAATAAATTGATCACATGCAGATATAAAAATTTCTAAACTATGTTCATCACCATTGTAATTACCAATTGTGTTTGCATAGGCTTGTAAGACTGTAAAATTTGGTGTGATACTTGCCTCAGTTGCCATTTTTTCTAATTTAGTGTCTGACAAATTTAAAGATTTTTCTAATAGATCACTTAACAGATCTTCCATAAACTAATTAAACTGATTTTAATATAAGTATGTATTTTTTTTTTCGAAAAGAAAAAAAAACAATAGCAATAAAATATAAATATAAAACTTACTAAAAAGTAATAGTATATAATTACTTCGACGATTTCAACGTGAAATAATATTCAAATATATTATATTAAACTTAAATAAAAATTATATTTTTCAAAAATATAAACTTAAAGGAAATAAATATGGTAAAATTAGGAAAATGTGGGAAAATATTTCAATTTTCAAATTCTTCTTTAAATATTCCTTAAATATGTTCGAGGTCTCTTCGATAGAGTTCGAACGCAAAATTGTTGGCGTTAAATTTGACAATTGACCTGACTTTCTTTAAATAGATGTGAAAGGTCCTACCTTACAAATCCAACAATCTTCGGAGGGGTGTTGTCCACGATGGACTGGTTGCTCACGATGACCAGGGATGCTTACGGTGTTAGCTGTACCGGAGTTCTATCTTCTTTCCTGCCTCTTCTGACAAGCTACTCAGTTCACTTGCGGATTGAACCTACTTTAATTCAGCCCAATATGTCTCCTCCAGATTCTTCTTCGATAGAGTAATCTTGAAAAAGATGCACGATGCACTTGTACACTTGGATGAACTAATTATTAGGAACGAAAGTTCTTTGATTTGTCTAAAATTTTTAAGAAAATACGTCGGAATTACGAATAATCGTAATTATCTTCGATAGATGGGCTGACTGACAAATCCGACTCACTGCCAATTAAATATCTTAAAACTCGAACTTGGTTTTTAAAAAATTTTATTTGATTATAAAAAACACAAGTTGAAAATTAACACAAATAAACTGACAGTAATTCGTTTAGTGACAGGAGAGGAATGATAATAACTGATTTAATTTACAATAACAATGGTATATATACTAACAATTATGATTAGCACAGCAAGTGCTGACATGAACAATATGCATTTATTACAATGATATTACTCGCGCATTTAGAAGAATCAGGAGATCTATCGCTAAAATATTGAAATACGATCATGTGTCATTAGATCTCAGCCGGCGTCCGAATTAGAACTGAGACATTTTCATATGTTAGCTTCTGTGTGTTCATCATTCCTGTTCATAAAAATAACGGAATATAAATGAAAAAAATGCTGTTTGCTTTGTTATGGCGACCGGCATTTTTACATAAATATTCAGATTTTAATTCATTCAAAAGATAGAATAATTTTGGAATGATGACATTCAAATTAAAGTAAAAAATCAATTGTAATATGATACTTTTAAAGAAAATAAAAGCTCTTATGTAAAACATTTTATAAGATATTGTTACGCCACTGGACTGTGTAGACTGGTTAGATGAGACTGGAATTGTACGCTAACGGCCGGGAATATTCTGGACTCCTCTAGATCGTGTGAATGGATGTATAAATAAGACACACGGTGTGCCGAATCTTAATCTTAAGTCGAACGTGAACGAGTAAAGTAGAAATAAGAAAGATACTTATAAGTGTTCAGTTGTGATTATAGTTAAGACATTAATTAATCTATTGTTATTAATTGTTAATTAGTAAATAAAGTAGTGAGTAAGTGTTACCTGGACTTTCAATCAACGAATCTACGAGTAGAGGTGTTTGTGTGGATAGCAAACACGTAACAATATGGCGATGGCAAAATACATAAAGCCTATGTATTCTGAAAAAACATTAATAAAAACTATTGGTAGATATGTTCCTGAACATATTTCAATGATTTTAATAGATATAACACATTTAGATGATGCATTATATCGATTAAGACAAGCTGACTATTATTGGACAGTTTCAAAATCTTTATCTCCATCTTCAGGTTTTGATAATCGTGATTATATGAATAAGGGTTCACGGCTTAATGATAATTTTGTGTCTAATAATGGAAACTATACGAAAAAGAATTTTACTAACAAATTTGTCAATAAACGCGATTTTAGTCGGGCTGGTAATAACAAAAAATTGCACAAATTACTTTAAATAATAATAATTCAGTTAATGATGATCAACACTCGGGAAACGAGTCGTCACCTCACGAACATTAGGTCTGTGCGTGGGGATAGTTTTAAATAGAACCGATCATCCATTAAATAATCTTAGGGAAGATCTACTCGAAGAATGCGATTATGAACAAGAAACTTTATTCACGTACTCCGATTATTTCCATTGTACTTGACATGTTTAATTTTCCAGCTCTAATTGACAGTGGTAGTGAAATATGCGCTTTTAACGAAGAAGTATGGTCACAAATTTCAGAGGCGCACCAGATAATTCCGTCATTTTCTTGTTCCGGAGTTAAAGTAACTGGAGCAGTTAAAAATAAACAAAGGCGTATCCAACAACAATCATGAATAACTTTTTTCTGTCATGGATATAAATATATCTCACGATTTTTTGTTAATACCAGATTTTTTTATTGTTTGATTATTGTGCGCCAAAATCGATCTCGGTACTGAGAAAATTTTATTAAAAATAGAGCAAACATGGGTGGAAATTCCGGAAATAAATACAAAACATGAATATGCTTATTCGAAACCTTTAGACCTAAAACCAATTAACGGGAAAAAAGTAGCGATAACTTCAGAAAATAAATGTCCATTTTCACCTATCTTCGCTAAATCGACGAGGTTGTGCAAAATTCAGCTATTGATATAGAACAAAAAAATAAGAAATCGGAAGAACAGGGTATGTTTTGAGCCATGTTTTCATATTCGACTTCGTGAGTTTTGCCTCAAGCAATATCCGATGCCCATAAATTACAAGGTGGCAATTCAAAAACAACTCGACTTAATGGAATAGTGGGGAGTTATTTGTAGAATGGCAACCCCATATGTATCACCAATAAAGACAACGCTAAAAAAAGGCAACTGGGTTAGAATTTGTTTAGACGCACGACATTTAAATAGTGTGATGGAGCGGAAATATGAAACACCACGTTCTGTAGAAGAAATGTTGCGTTCTATAAAAAATAGGGTATATGTCCACTTTGGATAGTACTCATGGGTATTGGGCAATTTCGTTGTCCACAGAGTCACAAAAATGTACAGGACTTAAATTGGACGGAAAAACTTATTGCTTCCGCATTTTGTCGTTTCGACTATCATCAAATATAAGTGCGTTTACTCATTGTATTATTAGTATCTTAGGTTCGGAATTTGAATCATTCGTGACTACTTATGCCGATGATATTCTTATAATGTCGGAAACATTTGACCAGCACATCAAACAATTAGGTCTAGTTTTTGCTCGATTAAAAGAGGCGAGTTTTACGTTGCGTTTATCAAAATGTGCATTTTTTCGGACAGAAATGCCTTTTTTTTAGATTACATTTTAGATACCAAAGATCCTAGTCGTACGCAAGCAATAGTTGAATGCCGTTTACCTGAAGGAACTGCAACGGTTTTTAGGTTTAGCAAATTTTAACCATTCCTTCTGTGCTGATTTTTCAAGTATTGCTGTTCCTTTAACTATTACAAAAAAAAGTACGCTAGATATGGACTGAGACTGAACAACAAACGTTTGAAAATCTAAAAAATAAGTGATAAAGTGACGTGTTTTCTACGTTACTTTATCACCCACGTAATGATGTACTGTACTGTTTGCAAATAGATGCGTATGATACGGGAGTTGGCGCAATTATTTCCAATTGTAGCTGGTAAACGGTGTGTACTTGCTAGGGCAAGTCGATTCTTGTTAGACAGAGAAGTATTATATCCGTGAACATGAGTCGCTTTCTTTAGTTTGGGCTGTTGTAGAACCAAAATTCTACAAAATTTTAACTTTTTTCGAAAAATCACTGCTACCAAAAAAATAATCCGGATCACATAGAAGACCCTCCATTAAAAATATTAAAAAACAACTCGAGACCGAAATTATGCGAATTTAAAGTTTCAAAATAACTACGTTTTTTAGCAAATTAGATAAAGGACAAAAAATCATTTTCAAAACTTCAATACAGACATTTTTATCTCAATTCTCTGAATGTTAAAAGCCAAAAGATTAAATTTAATTTTTAATAAAAAACCAATCTACAGCAAAAGCGCGACGACCCGCGTCGCGCTGTACTTATTGATATAAAATAATCACAACTTACAGAGACATTCACATAGTACAGATAGAAAATAGTCTGAACGATTTTACTGCTTCCTGATAAGCCACAAATATCCTAGTATGGTGTCCAGTAGACATAAATCTTTAATAATAGTCAAAGGAGTTATAAAATAGTAATGTTTAAATTTCTGCTATAGAGAATTCAAAAGATACCCATTGCAAATATGTAAAAAATAATCAAATATAGTCAATTAAACAAATAAAAATTAATATCAAAGTAAAATATTTTCAGACAAAATAAAAATAATAATTTGGAAAACAATAATTGTTTCCAAAGCGTCGCACTTGCCTGCGGACTCGTTTATATGAGATTAAAACTTTGTTCACAACAGCTTCCCGTGGGTCCTGGAGCGTCGTTGACCGAGGCGCTCCTGGGAGCGAAGACACAACATCGAGCGGTAATGTCGCGTCGTACATGTTAGTAGGGATCTCATTGTGGAGCATGTTGTCAGAGAGACCTCGCGAGATTGAGATGGAAATGGAATGTTCGTGGTAGTTCGCAAATCGGAGCACTAGAGAAAGTTACAGATAGTTTGAAAGTTAATCTTAATCGAAACACAAAGTTATTGACTGAACTGGAGATGAAGGTAGCTGAAACTTACAATGGATGGGATGGAGGTTTGGCTGCGATGTAGGAGGGCGAAGTGGTAGTATCAAAGTCTGATTCTACATCTAGTTAAGTTGAGACGGAAACTAAAAGTTCGTGGTAGTTCGCAAATCGGAGCACTACAGAAAGTTACAGATAATTTGATAGTTAATCTTAATCGGAAACAGAAAGTTATTGACTGAACTGGAAATGAATGTGGCTGAAAACTACCCAAAGTCTGATTCTACATCTTGAGTTACCTGCGGGATCACGCGAAGGAAGTTACCCTCGTGCGATACGCAACACAACCAACTCGAGGTTTCACAAGCTCGGGGAATTTACATTTACATTTAAAGTCGATCTCGGTGCGCTAGGAAGTTTCCCAGGTATCGGAAAGCTCTCAGGTTAAAATTTCATTATTCCCAACTTTTTCGTGCATCTAATATAGGCACCGGGCTTAATGCTTGCTTTTCTAACATTTAAAACCAACATCCAATACATGCGCATCGTCCAGTCTCCATATGGCAAATGCTACTACAGCGGTACAACTCTTGTGTTTATGAGACTCGCTGCTGTTCTCGTACGCTCCTCCCTTCAAGGGTTACGGGCACAGAAGCGTTTCTCGCATGCTAATTGGTGCAGTGTAATAAAGCAGTATTAAGTTCGTTTATTAAATTAAAAAATACAGACAATTATCAAGTAACATCATGTTTACTCCCTATTAATGATAGGAAACAATACAAGTAATCTCCATGCATAACTGAGCTCCTACTGGGGTCAAGTCTCTCCCAGAAAAGGTTTCAGCACGCGCCAATATTCTTGACTTTGACGATGACCTTGGATGGCAGGGGTCGGAAGTTTTACTTTCCTTTACCCTAACGCATCGCTGTAGGCCTGAACCAACCTCGGAAAGGGCGGGCCTGCTCCATCCGCAACCCCGTCCGCTGATGCGAACGATGTGGTCATTTTGGCAGACCTCCCCCGGTTCTGGTTTTTTGGGCCCAGCCGACTTGGGCCTTTTTCTTCTGGCGCTCTTCTTGCTTCTGTTTTCTTTCTTCGTCGGCTGTCTGCTTCCGGGAGCATCTTCATGTCGCGGGCAGGGTGACTGTTGCCGTCCTGCCCTGGGAATTTGTCGGGTTTTAGTGAGAACGTTCCTGCCGGTGTCTACCGGTAGTGGCGTGTGGGGAGGTGGAGCTATGTAGCTCAGGATCGCGCAGGGCCTAAGCGCTTCTTTATCGCTTTTGGGCCCGCTCGAGGCGAAGGAGCGTGATACCGATTCGGCAGTCGGCCAGTTTTCGCGGCCCCTGGTCGGTGAAGGGTGTTGGGTTATGTCTGAGTCTCTTCGGAGTAGTCCATCTTCTCGGCTAGGCTGAAGAGGTTTTCGCCTCTGTTAGCCGTTGTCCAGGATCTGTAGCCTCGGTCTCTTGTACCGGGGAGCCTCTGTCGGATCATAATCGACGGCTCGTCTGATCAGAGGATTTGCATGGGTCTCCGCTCGTACGAAGATCTTCTTGGCCCGATCCTGGATGACCTTCGACACTGGGGTATATTCCAGGTCCCTGAAGATGTAGGTGTTTCTTACAAACCACAGTGCATCCATAGCGCATCTCAGCGCCACGTTTTCCACGGCCTCTATCCTCTTCTTGTGCGATTCGGCAGCATACCCCCAGGCCACTGACGCATACGTCAGCTGCGGCCTGAGTACAGTCCTGAGTAGGAGTAGTTTGTTCCTCAGATTGAGTTGACTAGTTCTACCCGCGATCGGATAGAGTCTGGTCCTCACCGCCTTTGCCTTCCTGACCACTTCGTCGGTGTTATGTTTCCATGTCAGCCCTTGATCCAGAACGACACCTAGGTACTTGGCGGTGTCGGTCCACCAGATCGGTTCGCCGTTCATGGTAACATGTCCCGCCGAGATTTGAGTCCTCTTCTTCCTGAAGTTGCGCGAAGTTGCTTTCGCCGTAGGTATGACTTGGTCAGCTTTACGACTGCTGCCGGGTATCCTGCATCTAACAGTTTGGCTAGGAGTGCGGCGTGCCAGACCTTGTCGAATGCCTTTGCGACGTCTAGTAGGATCGCTTCGGTGGACTGGTTCCTGTTGAATCCATCCACTGCATACTCCACCAGGCGGAGTATTTGCAGCTCGGTCGAGTATCCTTTCTTGTAAGCAAACTGTTCGTCCTGAATGACTCGCAGTTCCAAGGAGTACTCTTGTAGTCTGGCCAAGATTATCCTTTCGGTTACTTTGCTCATCGTCGGCAGTAAGCTAATGGGCCTGTAACTAGAGGGATTGATTGGATTCTTGCCTGGTTTGAGAATCAGGATGACATCCGCCCTCTTCCATCTATCTGGGAAGTATCGGAACCTCAGGATGGCGTTGATTATATTGACCAACACCGCGACTCCCTTGCGTGGCAGCTTTTTCAGTTCCAGGTTCCCGATACCGTCACTTCCGGGTGCCTTCCTGTTGTTGAGGCGTCTCAGGATCCCTTTGACCTCCTCCGGGGTCGCTGGTCTGAATTGTTCGTCGTCTGGCGCGCCAGTCCTCGACCTCGTCTCTCAACAGCGTCCGTCCATTCCTCGTCCTCATCTGGGAGCTGGTTTTCTCTACACTGCAGCTCTAGGCTGTCGGCGAATGCCTCGGCCTTTTGCTGCCTGGTGTAGACTACTCCGTTTGCTCCGTGGATCGGTGGCATTGGTTTCCTGGAGGTTCTCAGGGCCTTCTGGATGTTCCATAGGCGCCTGTCCTCCGGATTGAGCGACTTCAGATGGGTTTGCCATCCCTCCTGACGATGCGCTTCGAGGGTCGTCTTGACTCTTCGAGATAGCTGGTTGTATTCCCGCTTGTCCTTTCGGAGTCCGGTCCTCTGCGCTCGTCTTTTGGCACTCCGACGGTCCCTTATTAGTTGCTTCGTTTGTTCTGGCAGCTCGCCTGCCGGTGCTGCAACTCGTCGTACCGTCGTCTGTGTCGTGATGGCTTGAATGGCTGCTTTGATGTCGCGTTCTAACGCGAGTATCGCTGCCTCAATTTCTTCTTCGCTGTCGATTCTAGGGTTGGGGGGCATGTTCCTTTGCTTTTCTGCTCGAAACTGCTCCCAGTCCGTCCTTCTTTTGATGAATGTCTCTTCCTCGTCCACCTTGTCTCCCAATTGGAGGAGTATTGGGTTGTGGTCCGAGGAGCCCTTATCCAAGGTTCAAAGCGTGAAGCCCATCCTCATGTTTTGCAACATGGCGATGTCCAGCACGTCAGGTCTGCCTGTGGCCCTTAGTGCGTCGGTTCTTCAGGTCCTATCGCCAGTATATCGTCTCGTGTGCCTAGGTATCTCAGCAGCGCTCTACCCCTGGTGTTCGTTAGTCTGCTGTTCCACTCTGGCGACTTAGCATTGAAGTCTCCGATGGCAACGGTCTGCTCCCCTCTTTGAAAGAGTGTTGCTAGGTCGCCTTCCACTACCGGTCTTCTTGGCTGTTGGTATCCTGAAGATATTTTGAGTCTACCGTATTCGTGTGTTTGCACTTCCACAGCAGTCACTTCCAGGCCTTCTTCCAGCTCTGGCGTCACTAGAGGGTGGTGGTCTATATTCTTCTTGACGAGCAGGGCTACTCCTCCTCCATTGCCTGCTCTGTCTTGTCTATAGACTTCGTAGCCTAGGAACTTCACCAATGTTTCAGCTCTGAGCTCAGTCTCTTGCAGTGCCATGACGTCAATATCGTATCTCGCTAGCACCTCTTCTAGTTTATACTTGTTGCCACGAAGGCCATTGATGTTCCATGAGGCTATCTGCAGGGACTTCGGCTTCACCCTCCTAATAAAGATTTTAGTTCACTAGATTTGGCATTTGGGCGAAGAAAGCGCCCATCGCTGTGAACATCTGCTGCATCTGTGCCAGTGCTGCTGCGAGGTTGGTGGCGTTCAGTGCAGCGGGGGCCGCTTTCTGCACCTGCGCACAATGTGTGATTTTACATATCTAGCGGGACAAAATACCCAAGAATCAACTCTCAAAATTATCTCTTGTGATCTTTTAAAAACAATATAGATAGTCGAAACAAACCAGTCATAAAATATAATAATAGTAGGCATCCGCATTTCTTTGCAATTCGCCGCCGGCGCCGGTTTTTCCTATAATACGCAGCATTCAGTCGTTACATGCGCTTCAGTGGGCAGGCTGTTATTGTGAATGTACGTGTTTCGGGTATTGTTTACAACATGGATATGTTGCATAAAGGTATGTAGATAAGATTTATATTTTTGTATTTGTTTTATTAACTGTGGGTTAAAGTTATGTTAAGAAATAGCTTAGATGTTATCCACACTTTGGATTTATTAGGGTGCCAAAAATGTTGTACGCTTTTGTACGTGATAATTTTAGTTTTATTTTATTGTTTGAGTCATTTAGCATTGATTAACGCTGAATTTATTTGCGGTCGTGTGCGTTTAAAAAATATATTCATGTTATTACAGATATACTACTGACTGTGTCGAGAAGAGAAATTTACGAAAAATTAATAAATGAAGATAATGAACTTGGAAGAGCTAGATCTAATTCTGAAAATATCATTGTGGATTACCTCAAAGATAAATTTAACGTTCATCACTGTTCTGAAATGATGTTGAATGAACTGACTCGGATTGTTCACTCGTTTATGATTGGGTTTAATCAAAGATGGAAAGCTTGTCATCGTAATAAGAAAAACTATTTAAATAAATACAATGATTGGTTAAATACTAATATATCAATAAAAAACTTCGATTTGCTCTGTGCAAGTGGATCGAGTACAAAAAAACCTGGACGCACAAAGAAAGATTTTGATTCTAGTGGAATGAAGTCAAGAACAAGAAAAGTTAAATCACTAGTTACCGAAAGTACATTAAGTGAGTTAACTCATGCTACCAATATAAAGCTGAGACGAAGTGGAAAAAGGGATGCTGCTAGTATGTTGGAGGAATTGGTTTCAAGTCCTAAAAGAGCAACTAAGGTTAAGAGAATTTACAAAGGGGCACCGGAAAAGGGACCTACATATACGCCTCAAGAAGCTTTAGCCTTGATAACTTCAGCAAAATTAACCTATAGGAAATACCAGTTCATAAGGAAATCGGCATTAGAAAAAGGACTTAAAATATACCCCTCGTATCATAATATACAGAATGCAAAGAAAGAGTGTTATCCGCCCGATGAAGATTGCACAATAAACGAATCATTAGCTGAAATTGAGTTGCAATCATTAGTTGATTTAACCATAAAACGGCTTTTTATTGTACAACATGAAGTTTTAAACAGTATTTTTTCTGAAAAGATGATGACGTTAAGAAACTTGGCAATAATATTTAAGTGGGGGTGTGATGGTAGTGGTGGACAAAGTAGGTATAAACAAAAAGCTAGTACAGGGGAATTTGAAGATGCCTATATTTTAACAACTTCCTTGGTACCTTTACAACTTCACGGCTTTCACAAAATGAATCAAGTTATAATATGGAAAAATCCGCGGCCAGCATCAACATCTTTTTGCAGACCCATAAGGTTTAGATTTGTTAAGGAAACTGACAATTCAATTATTGAAGAGTTTGAAAATGTCAGGAATCAAATTGCAACAATTCAACCAACTTCTGTTGAATTTAACGGCCACACACTTCAAGTGACTGATCAGTTTGAAGAAACAGTGGTTGATGGTAAAGTGTGTAACATTTTGGCATCAAACAAAGCCACGCAAAAATGTTATATTTGTTACGCAACATCAAAAGACATGAATAACTTAAATTTAATTCGCCAACGTCCAAGTGAATCACAAAAATTTTCCTTCGGCTTGTCTACATTACATGCCCAAATAAGACTAATGGAATGTGTTTTGCACATTGCATACAGATTGGAAGTGAAAAAATGGCAATGCCGCAAAACTGAAGAAAAGCAAAACGTTGCAGCACGAACACAATTAATAATAAATAGATTCCGAACAGAGACAGGTTTACTGCTGGACACTCCAAAGCAAGGAGGAGGGAACACAAATGATGGCAACAGCGCAAGAAGATTTTTTTTTAAATACCAGGGTATCTTCTGAGATAACAGGAGTTGATGAGACTTTAATTAAGCGATTTTATGTTATATTACGCACATTAACTTGTGACTACGATATTAATGTAGACAAATTCCAAAAAATACTGCGAAGACACTGCTAGTTTGTATGTATCGTTGTATAGCTGGTACCCAATGCCTGTAGCATTGCACAAAATATTAATACATGGGCCAAATGTAATAGAAAATTTTTTGCTTCCAATTGGACAGATGTTCGAGGAAGCACAGGAGGCTCGGCACAAAGAATTCCGAAAATTTCGACTTGAGCATCAAGAAAAATGTCCAGGACCAAGACAAATACAGACATACTACACAATCTTTTGATAAGTTCCGATCCTCTCATAACATCTTTAAAACAGCACGAAAAAAAATAAAGAAACAGTAATTAACCCCGAAGTTTTAAAATTAATAAAGGCACCAACTATTCATACCACTCCAAAACAAATGCAAGAAAACGACAGCGACTCTTCAAATCCTGAAAGCTGCAGTGACTCTGAAGTTTCTTCTAATATAAGTGAATAAAAAATATGCATTGTCCAATTTATAATATAACTATATATTTTTTTTAATTACAGTTATTATTATTATTATCAGTAATTTCTTCACCGACCAAGGTTTTCTAAAATAATAATTAAATAGCCAGAAACTAACCTTTTATTACTGGACAATAAATATTTTGATTTCCGTATCAATTTTGCATTCAATTATTATTATTTTCAATCTTCTTCCAATTTTATTAATTATCGTCTGTTTGTTTATTTACTCTGCTTTAACTTCTAATACTAGTTATATTCGGCTTCGACGTATTTTAGTTACTGCACTTTATTTATAAACGCTTTATTTATTTACTATACTTGTATTTTTACCAGTTCTTAATCTCTTCTCATTTTTTCTCCCCATCAAAAAAACAATCCCCTTCCACTCACTATTTTGTTCCTTACAACAAATTTCTTTGTTTTTCCTAGTTACCCTGGATGACTAAATCAATTGTGCTATACTAGCTGAAAATTTGTATTTCAAGGTTTCCAAACTGACTTTAAGTAACTTATGATGATTGCATGCTTCCTCAAATTTATCACTTTCACTTTTATTTTAATTACAATGTTTTGTTAATTATCTGTACGGTATGTACTTCTATATTATAACATTATGACTTAAATTGTAATAATTATGTTCATTTAATATTTTTATTTGCCTCATGGCTCTCAACACATTTTATTATATCTTTACGTTTTAAATATTTTATGGTTATATGAAACAACAAATTTCAAAGTTGACCACAGTATTATTACATTTCATGATATTAATGCTCAAAGTAATTGCCATTTTAGCTGATTTCTTAAATATTGTTCTTATTTCTCCCTTTTAAACAACTTAATTTTAATGACCTATGAATATTATGACAATATATATATATATATATATATATATATATATATATATATATATATATATATATATATATATATATATATATATATATATATATATATATATATATATATATATATATATATATATATATATATATATATATATATATATATATATATATATATATATATATATTATATATATATATATATATATATATATATATATATATATATATATATATATATATATATATATATATATATATATATATATATATATATATATATATATATATATATATATATATATATATATATATATATATATATATATATATATATATATATATATATTACGATGACCAAACCACACCCTGTATAAAGTACAGAGTACATAAGGATAAAATTATGTTTATATAATAAAAAAGAAAGTAATAAAGATATTTTGCCAATACTAAAGCAAAGAAAGACTCTAATATTTATATTTAAAATGATAATTTGAGCGGTATGAGAGCCCAGTTTCAATGAGAGACACTTACGTTAACTGTATTCATATTAAATAGGTAAAATTTGTAATAAATGTTCGTTAAACGCTAGATATAAACACCTACCGTGTGGTAAATGAACTGTATGTTATTATGTTATGTGAAAAAGCATTGTTCTATTTAGAATAAGCACCAGAAGGACTATTGTGTATAGCATGGCAACCAGAGCCAGAACATTATTGATTTAGGTACCAAAACCTTTGGGTAACTTGAAAAAAAAAATAAATAAAATTTTATTGTTATTAATTAAAAATTATAAACTTTGTTAAAGACAAATATATTAAATTTAGTCATAGAATAGCTACAAGTGAGTTAGCAATCATGAACACTGGAAAAAAGTGCTATAAGCTACTTTCATATTTTGGGTAGCGTAAACTCTACGATATCTGAGTTTTCAATCATTTCTACGAAGTAAGTGCATCGTTTAACTTTAAAACTTTACAAAAGTGAAAGAGACTCACCTTGTGAGCTAATACCATGTAATAGCATCAAAATGTAAAGACATTTAAAAGGTGTATGTGTAAATTTATGTCCAAGGAGGTACAAAATTTGACAAATATGAAGTTTTTTCTAAAATAAAAACCATTTGTTGAACTTTTTATAGGTATGTAAGAAGAATAGCATCTATTTATTGTTTCCAGTCAGTTAGTTTTAAGTAATTTGTTGTATTTGAAAAGATTCCAGCCAATGAGGTTTTACGAAGTCCTAAAACGAAAGGCAAATTAAAATAATGTTTTAAATGTATTTAGACATGCAAATATGGTGTTGATTTGTTCATTAGTTCTTAAAATAATCTCTGGTATGTGGTTTAGATGGTTGTAATTAGTTATATAAGAGAAATTGTTAAAAATCGTTGCAATTGTAATTTTTCTAAATATTCACAAAAGGCCATAGTATGGCATATCAAAATAATGCTAATCATCTCTATATCTTTATTCAAAAATAAAATTAGAGCCGTAAGGTATAATAAAGAAATAAAAAGAGAATTAAATTTTCATATTTTAAATTTCAAAAATCAAGTGTCATGATTTTTGGAGAAACGTCAGATTAGGCCAATAAAAAGCCCATATTTAAGATTTAGTATGGATAGAAAGCTCAAAGGGAGAGCATTGTAATTTTATAAGAAATTTCCTAACCTCAAAATTTTAAATTTATATTTTCAAATGAAGTCCATTCTCAAGCTCACATAATATTAAAACAGGGTTTGTAAACCTAAAACACAAAAAAATATGTTAAATTAAATTTTATTAATACCATAAAATAATTCCAAGTGGAATTGAAGAGTAATTTCCAGTTGCAACAACCAAGGAAAGTATTGTATATTATAGTAAATGTGATTTGAGGAAATTAGTAAAGGTAAAATACGTACCTTAAATAAAAGTTTTGCTGATTGTTAAATAAATTTAGTTTGTGCTACGAAAATATAAATCCAGTATGCCGAGCAGCCATGGTCAGTGAAGTTTTATGAATCTGAAATGTGCCACGGATAAAGAAGGATCGAGGCACTGATCAATAATATAAGCAGAAGCGTTAGTCGACAGAGATTGCCATAACGTGAAGTACAAGAAATCGTCGTAAGTAAAAACAAATAAATCCTAGGTACTCGACGACTTAATAGCAGCTATATTAACAGATCTGATAAATAAATAAAAGGCCTTTTTTCATTTTAATTTTAAGATATATTTATACAAAAGTTTTCTAAACCATACCGGAAATTTGAAAATAAATTCATTTTGTTTGTAATCTGTCAAGGTGTGTTTCATTCGAAATTGGGGCTGTACCATATATTTTCAGATTAATCGCCAGGAACCTGCCCGAACCCTGAGGAGAGGTAAAAATAATAAAGAGTCTCAAACTAATATAAATAAATAAAATAAACAACATTTTTATTAAAATAAAATAAAACATAATATATAAAATTGTGTCCCAACGCGGGGGCATAAAAATAAAATATCACATAATATATAAATATATATATATATATATATATATATATATATATATATATATATATATATATATATATATATATATATATATATATATATATATACCGTCTGGGGACCGTAAGCAAGGTAAATGGGAAAAACCAAATGTGTAGAACAAGGACAGATTGCTCTCATATCATACGTATGTTAGAAAAGGACAGAGAAACTAATAGTAAATAACGAAATTTGAATTAGTGGTAACAGGAACCCATAAAGAGAAGCTGGCGATATTCTTATCACCGTTTATTTGTTTGTTCATGCGCGTATTATGTAAAGTGGGGAGACCGGCCAGCGACCAGCCGGCATTACTTAAGAAGAATAAGATACACCCAAAATCAGTTAATCTTAATACGTTGATTGGGTTGTGTTGAGTTCCACGATATTTTTACGTAAAATTGTTTGTATTGATATTTCTTTGAATTTATTATTGCATTCAAAATAAAAAGGATATTCTCATAAAATAAATAAAAATAGATTCTAAATAAAAATAGATTCTAAATAAAAATATCGTATTCTGAGAAAAATAACAAAAAATCGGACTCTAAAAATGAGGAGTTATAATAAATATTCGAAAAGTCCTCCTTCCTGCATTAGGCAATAGCCCAAACGGTCATAAAACGCTCGCCGTACATTTGAGAGCATTTCAGGGCTAACAGTTGCAAATGAATTTTGAATTTTAACTCTCAATTCATCCAACGTATTAGCCCGTTGCTCTTCAAACCCATAAATTTGGGATTTTACGTATCCCCATAAAAAAGTAATCATTAGGCGCTATATCAGGTGATCGGGCTGGCCAAAGTATGGTTCCACGTCCAGTAATTAATCTGTTTTGAAAAACACGGTTTAAGTACTGTTGTACTAAAACCATATTGTGGGCAGGGCAACCATCTTGCTGAAACCAGACATCATCCAAAACGCCTAATTCTGTCAGGAGAGGAACAATTTGATTTTGTAAGAGGTCGAGATATTTTTGTCCTGTTAAATTGCCATCAATAAAAAATGGACCAATAATTCGATCACCTAATATTCCTGCCCAAACATTCAGTTTTAGCGGATTGAGTCCGAAAACTGTAATGTCTGTGAGCATTTTCCCGAGACCAATAACGAACAACGGAAGAATTGTGTCGTCCATGCAATGGAAATGTCGACTCATCTGTGAATAAAATGTTTTTGATGAAATGTTCATCTCTGTTCGACATTTCCATTATTGTCTCACAAAACTCCATTCGTCGATACTTGTCATCGGGAAAAACCTCATGGCTTTTTCTTAATTTAAAAGATCGGTAACCATTCCGTTTTAATATTGATCGGATCGATTTATGGTCCATTTCAAATTGTCTAGCAATTTGTCTGGACGATTGCAATGGATTTTCCTCGACACTTGCACAAATCAAAGTGTTCCTTATCTCCTGTTCTTCAGTAAGCGGACGACGACGACGACGCAGGTGATTTGCAGGTGCAACACATCCGTGCGTCTCAAAATTATTTACAATACGTCGAGCTTGCCTTTCAGTAGGAGGAGGACGATTTTCAAAAGCTAACACAAACAAATTTTGACTAATTTCTCTAAAAGAATGACCTGCAAAATACCACTTCACTATTTGTATTTTTTTGTGAAGTTCAAGATCATCCATCTTAGAGAGATAAGTATTAAAAAAGTTAAACCGTGAGAACACCTTTCAACTTCGAATGCATGTAGCTAATGAAAAATAAAATTGGCTTTCGACATTCAGTGAAGGTTACCCTTCTTGACTTTTATGCGTTCCTAATAAAAAGAATTGTAAAAATCCCCATTTACTATTTACTTATTAGCCTCTGGTCGAATAAGCTGTGCTCTGGTCTCTGTCCTTTTCTAATATGCGTATGATATGAGAGCAATCTGTCCTTGTTCTGCACATTTGGTTTTTTCCATTTACCATGTCTTAAATCAAGCGTTTTACGACAGAGTTGCCAATGTCGGGTATTTTACCCGAAATGCGGGTATTTTCGATGGACTGTGGAGTAAAATTATTAAACGGGTAAAATCGGGTAAAACATACTAAATTTTGCCAGAAAGCCTGCTCAATAAACTTCTCAGTTTTATAATGAGAGATAGTATTTAGCAATTTAAATAGGTACTACTATTAAATAGACAATCGAAACCAACTCAGAGTTGTGTTATTGCGCACAATAGCGGATGATGATGTGATTAAATTCGAACCTAGTAAAGAATTGTTCAAGACTGATCGATATCTGAAAAAAGTTATTAAACATTGATTGTTTATGATTCTTCATAATGATCAATGTTTCACTTTTTTGTTTTTTTCTAAAATTGTTCATAAGTAGATATGCTGTTATTTTATCAACTTTCTAAACCTTTTGCCCAATTACTATTTGCAGATTTGTCCATTTTTTCGAGTCTTTTTTTTTTATGAACGTTTTATCACAATATTTACAAACCAGTCCAGTAACCAATATTTGTTTGTTGTTAGGGGCGGGCAAAACCGAAATAAATAAATGGGAAAATCAAGTCTTCTATTCAAAAAATGAACGTGAAACAACTCTATTTACGAAATTTAATCCTTTGCAAATAGAAGGAGCTTCATTATGTCTCCTACCTACTCCTACTTATTACATTATTCAATCTCGTATGCCGGCCGGTAAGGAAGATACCTATATTGATAATAGATTTCAAATTATTGAAACATTTTAAATAAAAGTAATAAACAAATTATGATTTTGTTAAATGTTATACATTTTAAAGTTGAATATTCACCGTTTTCCCCTTTATGAGCTATTTATCCAGCAGTAATTATTAATAACTTAATAAAAAAACAAAACTTATTAAAAGTACCCTAACCTGAAAAACTACGTCAACTAAATTGAACAACTGAATTAAACCATGTCCATAGATAAAGAACTAAAAAGATTAACTGTTCTATGCTTCGATCATTCTCTTCTGTGTCTGTGTTCTGTCACTCAACCAACACTTATCGTGACGACACAGAATTATTTAATCTGAGGTGATAACGTGACAATTATTTTAGACCCCGTAGGTATGAAAGCGATTGATTTAAAAAAAATAATTTTATTTACCCCTACTCACATTTGTAATCCTCACAAAATTACTCGAAATCGTTCAAAATACTTCCAAATGGAAGTAATTATTCACAAATCGGCAACACTATAAGTGTACATCATTTTATCTTTATTTTTGGCGACTGGTCGCTGGCCGGTCTCCCCCACTTCACACAATACGCGCATGAACAAACAAACAAACGGTGGGTATGAATATCGCCAGCTTCTGATTATGGATTCCTGTTACCACTAATTCAAATTTCGTTATTTACTATCAGTTTCTCTGTCCTTTTCTAACATACGTATTATATGAGAGCAATCTGTCCTTGTTCTACACATTTGGTTTTTCCCATTTACCTTGCTTACAGTCCCCAGACGGTATATATATATATATATATATATATATAATATATATATATATATATATATATATATAGATATATACATATATATATATACATATATATACATATATATATATATATATATATATATATATATATATATATATATATATATATATATATATATATATATATATATATATATATATATATATATATATATATATATATATATATATATATATATATATATATATATATATATATATATATATATATATGAGGGTGTCCCAGCCTCGCGTCGGCTAAATGTCCTGGCTCTCTTATAAGAGATCGAAAAATTTCAAAAACGGGGTGATAGAGGGCGCAAAGGTGCATAGTTTAAAAATATTTTGAAATATACAGGGTGATCCATTTAGGCGTGACGACATAAACATATGTTTTTTTAAATAGAACACTAGATATATTATTACATATTTGAATTCTCCTTTTAAAGAAAACTCAAAACGATATGCCACTTGATGGGTCTGCGATGGGTCGGTACCATGATATGGGTGAGTTTGTACCAAAAAACATGCCAACTTTGTGAGCTCACTGTGACGTAATGGAAGAACATTTTGATATCTAGATTGTGTCAAAAATTGTCAAACACCCTGTAGTTTACGCTACTGTTATCGGATCTAACGAAATCAGTCATTTTATACCGGGTAAGTCAGGTAGCGCCAAAACTATTTTGTCTCATTTTTTTCAAATGGAACGCTCTGTATATTATGACACCAAAGGAAAACCCTTTGAAAGAGCTTTCCACTGATATAAAGGTTCAAGGGTCTATCTATCATGGGTGCCAAGAATTTGATGGTAAAGTGGCACAATTCGAGGTTTATTAAAAAATTACGCTCAATTTTCAATTGTTTTGTGAATTTTCGCTGAAATCGGCTCTTTTCAGTAAGACAATTTCGAAAATAATAATATCAACTTATCTGCACCATGATAGTTCTCTGCAGACAAAAAAAAACAAGAAAAAGAGGCAACGAAAACTTTATTTGGAAAGAAACTGGGTGGAAGCACTGGAAATTAAACTAAATGTTCAAAAATGTTCCCATTCTCCCTGATACACAGCCGTAAACGATTTTCAGTTATTCTTCGATTATCTGCTAGTGTAGCTATTGAAACATTGCGAAATGTTGCAGCAATTCTTTCATGCATATCCTCCCTGGTTGTGGGCCTCACCCTGTAGACCTCCTGCTTCACATAACCCCATAGGAAAAAATCCAAAGGAGTTAGGTCTGGAGACCGTGCCAGCCATCTTATGGTTCCTCCACGACCAATCCATTGTTCCCCTCTCCAATTAGCTAAAAAAATCTTTTACTATTCGATGGTTATGTGGGGGCGCACCGTCGTGCTGGAACCACATGTTCTCTCTGACGTCTTCATCTACATCTTGAAGCAGCCCCTCTAAATTCAAGCGCAAGAAATTGTGATATCTTCGGCCATTTAATGCCCCATCCTCAAAAAACCACGGTCCAATGACATGGTTGTCTATTATACCACCCCATACATTAATTGACCATCGATTTTGATGATCCACTTGCCTGACCCAGTGCGGGTTTTCAGTCGCATAATAATGCATGTTATAGCGATTTACTGTCCCATTACTGCGAAAGGTAGCTTCATCTGTATATAAAACCTTTGATAAAAATTGGGCATCTTCGTTAATTTTATTTAGCATTATATTGCAGAAATTAATACGATTTTGAAAATCTTCCCCATAAAGGTCTTGGTGTAATTGAATGTGATAGGGTGATATTTGTATTTATTGATGATACGATTTACAGAAGTTTTACTTACATCGGTTTGTTGTTCAATTTCACGACAACTTATGTGAGGATTCTCTTGCACATGAAGCAAAACTGTCAATTCGTGTTCTTCATTATTTACAACCATGTTCCTCAATTTTCTTTTGGTATAACACACATTACCAGTGTCCTCAAATCTTTCTTTCAAGTTTTTGATTGAGTTGGGATCAGGAGTTCGTCTCTCGGGGTATTTCATCCCATAAATCCTTCATGCCAATAAGCAATTCCTATCGGCTTCTCCCAAACAATATATCATATCAATTAACTCTTGTTGGGTGAATTTCATTATTACTCGTTCGTTTATACTAAGAAAAATATCAACACTCGAAATTTTACAACAATAAAGTAAACTATTGACAAGACTGGTACTTTTATGACAGGTACCTACTTGATTTTTTTGAATTTATTTCGATAAATTGAAAGTTAGAAGCTATTTGAAATTCTCTACAATTTTTTTTTATTTATTCTTTCGATGATAGTACGTGGTACAACAGCTTCCCAAACTTAACAAAAATTTTACTATCTTTCATTGAATTGAAAATAAAAGTATTTTTTGGTCTTATTTTAGAAGAATGAATTACACCATTTTAAAGCTGAGAAAAAAATACTACGAAAAGCTACGTTTTATTAAGCACCGTTCTAAAATAATAAATCATTTCGCGACAAAATTAGGTCAGGCTAGAAAAGACTTGTCATGACATGAATTTATACACGCATTTCAGAATAAAAAATTTTTATCAGGCGTTGACTATTTTATACTTAAGTATTTTTCTGCACTGAAGTACGGTATTTTTCTCCGAGTATAAGAATAATTATTTTTGAAATTTTCTTACTGAAAAGCGCCGATTTCAGCGAAAATTCACAAAACAATTGAAAATTAAGCGTAATTTTTTAATAAACCTGGAATTGTGCCACTTTGCCATCAAATTCTTGGCACCCATGATAGATAGACCCTTGAACCTTTATATCAGTGGAAAGCTCTTTCAAAGGGTTTTCCTTTGGTGTCATAATATACAGGGCGTTCCATTTGAAAAATATGAGAAATAATAGTTTTGGTGCTTCCTGGCTCACCCGGTATAAAATGACCGATTTCGTTAAATCCGATAACAGTAGCATAAACTGCAGGGTGTTTGACAATTTTTGACACAATCTAGTTATCAAAATGTTCTTCCATTACGTCACAGTGAGCTCACAAAGTTGGCATGTTTTTGGTACAAACTCACCCATATCATAGTACCGACCCATCGCAGACCCATCAAGTGGCATATCGTTTGAGTCGTCTTTAAAAGGAGAATATAAATATGTAATAATATACCTAGTGTTCTATTTAAAGAAACATAAGTTTATGTCGTCACGCTTAAATGGATCACCCTGTGTATTTCAAAATATTTTTAGACTATGTACCTTTGCGCCCTCTATCACCTCGTTTTTGAAATTTTTCGATATCTCTTATAAGAGAGCCAGGACATTTGGCCGACGCGAGGCTGGGATATATATATATATATATATATATATATATATATATATATATATATATATATATATATATATATATATATATATATATATATATATATATATATATATATATATATATATATATATATATATATATATATATAATTTATTTATTTATTTATATATATATATATATATATATATATATATATATATATATATATATATATATATATATATATACAGGGTGAGTCTTAAATGCGTAGTTATATTTAAACCACCGATTCTTGACATCCAGAAACACACTGACACTTTTTTTTTCTCTTAATTCCCACGTAAAATTGAGTTATCGACTTTCAAAAAAATAAGATGAAATTGATTTGGAACTGCTGATTACTAGAAACGTTCTTCATTTTATCTGAAATGGTACGGTGGCTAGAAGCAGCGTTGCCGTATTTCTTATGCAATTTATCATCTAGCAGTAAGTTCGTTCCCGGACATAATAATTTTGAATGAAATAGTTACCTACTTAAGCGATTAATTATTCCATTTGAAATGATTTTTAAATATTTTAAAATACCTTTTTAATGTAAGAAATGTACAATTTTGCCTTTTTTGCATAAATTAACATTTCTTTCAAGTGTTTCGTATGGAATATACAACCAAAACCAAACTATTCGATAACAATAAACTTATAAAATGCTACCGACAATTTTAATTTCGTTTTTTTTTTAAAGTTTATAAAAAGGATTATTATGTTTTAAGTAGTTACTTACCATGCGATTATAAAAATTTGAAGTAATCCTGTAATTTATTAATAAATAAATCGTTTTGAAACAGTCACTGAACTATGTTTGGCCGATTCATTGATATGACAGGTCAATGGGCGAGTCACACTGACCTATCTTTTACGTACATTACATTAGCGACCAAGTCACGATTCACCATTGACTGCAGGTGATTCTTATCACATCGTCAAGCATATTCGTAGAATTAAGTTGAAAAAACGAGTTCAAATCAGTAACACGGTTCATTCGCTAAATAAAAACAGTTACCCAACTTTATTTGTAAACAATATCCAACCGCAGATAATAATATTAGCTAAATAACGTCTAACTGAGCCACCGGTCAAAATGAACTCACTTTTTGAAATTAAATATTTTATTCGAAAATTAAACATCTTGTAACAACCCGAAAAGTACAACATTGTAACACCATGGATTCAATTTAATTGTTTTAAAGAATCCAACTACAAATTAAAACATTTTTCTCACTATTGATTCATTGATTGATTTACATTTTTTATATTAAATTTGTTATTTTTCATAATATCTGTGTTTTTGTGGAAATACTCTACAAATACAAAATGGGATACTCAAAATATTTCATCTTTGTGTGCATTGTACATTTTAAAAATGGAAATATACCCAATCTATTATAATAAATTACAGTAAAGAAATCTCTGATATTGAGAGTGATATAATTGAACTTATTCTTATCTTTGCAACAAGCTTCTCTTGCGGGAAATTCCTTAAAGGATTTCCTTCACTCAACCACAAACACACAATTCTTTCTTTGTGTAGGCACTACACTCAAAAACTAAATAATTAACAATATCTCTATGTGTAATATTTGAAAAGGCATCAATATTGTAGTGAAGTCTTTTCTTTCAAGGTATAAATGCGTCTAAACCAGTGGGACTTTTTCCATGTATAACGTTTTACGTTAGAACATCTCTCCACCGCACAACACATTGTTTACAAATGTTTTTTAGTACCAAATGCATATGCACTTTTTATATATTATTTTCACTACACAAAGTATTAAAATATCCTATCGTAGTAATACAGTCGCAAAAAAATTCATATAATGAAAGAAATCGCACTATAAACACAGAAAACTAAACAATAACCACTAAATGAATAAAATTTCGAGTTCAAGTACGAAATGGCTGCACCCATGGTGTCATCAGATTTCTTGATGCGCAAACGTACAAGAGCATTCGATGCTCTATACAGTAGAACTGAACAGGGCCGGATTTAGAATTACAATAACATTTAATTATTTCATCTGCAGTGTCGGTACTAGACATTTTGTATCGTATTTTAAACAACCCGGACACAAAACAGTAGAAATAATGATAGACTAATAAAAATTAAATAAACCAAATAACTGCTCGCTCTTATAATCGACGTGCCTGATTACAATTCAGTAAAATAGATGGGATTCGTCATCCTCGATTTTATTGCCGGTAGACCAATAGAAAAACGAAGCGTTCCGCAGTCCAATCTAATCATGTAAACATCATGCTCCGTTTTATGTTTTCGTCCAATCTATTAGTGCTGCCAGTGATTTTCCATCCATTTTCCATTTTAATAATTTATTGGCAATTAATATTTTTACAAGTCATGCCTTAACTAATGTATATCATTTATAGTTATTCATTGTATTTTTATAATACTGATGTTTTAGGCGTGCGGTACATATCGCGTGAAGCGGTAGCCACTCGCCCCGGCCGCTGTTATGGCCTTATACTTCATAGCATGTGTTTTACTGGGTATGGCTTTTTCCTGTGACAAAGCAATTGCCGTGCTAAATAGAACGCAGGGTTTTTTGAATAATTAATTTGTATAGCATGTTTTTTGTTGTTTGGTGACTTCTTGAATATATACAGGAAAAATTTAAAAGAAAAACCTATTTTTTTATTAATTTTTGTTGCTTATCATAATGAGCTTTTATGTGTATGTGGGGGGAGGGGGCGGGATGATTTGATAGGACAGGAGGGGTATTATGATAGTATGTTGTCCGTTTGTTGTTATTGTTACCGTTGCTCGTCATACAGTGGTAGTCTTTCGTGTATATATTTATGCGTATGCGGTATGTTATCGTATCTTCTTATGTGGGTCAAGTCCCTTGTCAAGTTTGAGGTTCTTGTGTTAGTTTTTAGAAATTTCGTCGCACTTTCGTATATGTATGGTTGTATAAGTTCTATGTTAGATTGTCTGTGTAGCTGTAACATGTTTATATATCTGTTTGAGTTAGTTAGGAGTCTCAGTAATTTATTTTGTGTTGTCTGTAGTCTTTTGTATTGTGTGTCGGATATGTGGCACCAGGACGCGCATGCGTAGGTCAGAGTCGATCTTAGTATCGTTTTGTATAGTAATAGTTTGTTGTCTGTCTTTAGAATGCTACGTCTGTTAATTAGTGGATAAAGTTTACTCAATGTACCGTATGTTTTGTTGATTGTGTTTGTTATATGTTGCTTAAAAAATAGTCGTTTATCAAGTGTGATTCCTAAGTATTTAACTGTGTCTTTTTCGGTGATTGTTTTGTTGTTTATTTTTAGTTTATTGAACGTTATTATGTTCGTGAATTTCTTTGTCAGCGTAATAGTTTCTGTCTTGTTCTCGTTTAGTTTAATTTTCCATATTTTGTAGTAGTCTGTCAGTCTGTTCATGTGGTATCGTACTTTTTGTGTTGCCGTTTGTGCGTAAAAGGATTGTCCGTATATTGTCGTATCGTCTGCGTAAAGTATGGTTTTTGTGGTGGGATGTGTAGGTATATCTGAGAGGAAAAGGTTAAACAGGATAGGTGAAAGGACGGTGCCTTGCGGAACCCCTGCGCGCACGTTCTTGAGCGGTGACACCGCATCGTTGACCCTCGGAATTTCCTGTCGTTAATATAGCTTTTAATAAGACTTACGAAATAAGGTGGTAAGTCCAGATTATTTTTGAGTTTATATAAGAGGCCTGAATGCCAGACAGTATCAAAAGCCTTTTCCACATCCAACAGAAGCATACAGGTCGACTGATTTTTATTAAAACCTTCTATGACGTCCTGCACGACTGCACAATGCAAGTGCCGTGCTGTGTCCGCTCCTGAAACCAAATTGATTGTCTGGGATAAGATGCTTTTTATTGATTATATGATTTATTCTTTTCAGGATAATTTTTTCTGCTATTTTACTCATTGCGTTGAGCAATGAGATTGGCCGGTAATTATTTTTATCTTGTGCATTTTTATTTGGTTTTAAGAACGGAACCACCACGGCAATTTTCCATCTTGGAGGAAAATATTGCAATTTTATGATATTGTTTATAATATGGGTGAGGATGACTAAGGCTTTGGTAGGGAGGTGTTGTATAGTGGTCTTGTATTTCGTCTACGTCATTATTTATTATTTCGTGCTGTTCTGTCGTGTCTGGTTGAGCTGTGTGCACTTGCTCCAAGTGCTCGGCTAGTATTTCAGCCTTTTCTGCATCTTGCATGTATGAGTATCCGTTATGTATCAGTGTAGGTATCGTATTGTAAGGTTTCCGTAGTAATTTTGTCATTCTCCATAACGAGTTGTCTTGTCTAGATAGTCCCTGTATTCTATGTCTCCAAACAGCGTTTTTGTGTTCTGTCAGTCTGTCGTTCACTGTTTGTTGTATGTCTGTTAGTCTATGTTTGTCTATTGTCCGTCTATATTTCTGCCGCCGGCGTATTTTATTTTTGAATTTTATAAGATTTTGCAGGTCGTCCGGCAGTAGTTCTTCTCGTGGTTTTTGTATTATTTTTTTTGTTGTTTTATCACGTGCGGCTTGCAGCGCGCTCGTGAGTTTTTGTATTTCGTTGTCTACGTCTTGTCTAGTGTTCATGTTATTGTTTATTGTTAATGTCGAGTTTACGTGGCGTTTAAATATCGTCCAGTTTGTCGTTTGGTAGTTGTATATTAGTCTGTTATGTGTGTTTATGTTTGTGTCTTGTATTGTAAATGTTATGGGGTTGTGGTCGCTGGAGAGTAGGGGGGAGAGATATGGGTTGTATAGGATAAGGGTAATTTTTGTTTACTATGAGATCAATGTAACTGGGGGTTGAATTGTTTGCTGGGTAATGGGTGGGGTTATCTGGGATTAAAATTGCAATATTTTCCGCCAGTGCAAAGTCTCGCAGGGCGACACCGCTTCTGTTGGACCTGTTATTACGCCACGACGTGTGTCTGGCATTCAGGTCTCCTACTATAATTACCTTGTTTGCTTGAGTGATATTAGTAAGATCAGCTTGCGATATTCTGTTATTAGGAGGGTTATAAGCGGCCACGATGACGGTGTCATCGCTCAGTTTTATTGCAATATGTTCAATGCTAGTGTTGTAATTATCGAGGAGGGAGTGTGGTATACTCTTTTGATGAGTATAGCCACACCTCCTCCCCGATTGTTCGATCTATCCTTCCTGTATATATTGAAGTTATTGATTTTATCATTATGTGAGTTATTTAGTTTTGATTCTGTAATTATTACTATATCAATTTTGTGTTCATTTATGAATGCTTTGAGTTCATTTATTTTATTAATTACTCCGTTACTGTTCCAGTTCATTATGTTGAATTTGTAATGTTATATTTTGGTAGAACGTTTATGGTATATTCCTGTATTACCATTATAATTTGAATTGGATCAGTAACGGAGTGTAGCATTCTGTTTAGCTCGGCTATTGCTTTAATAGTTTCTTTTAAATTGATTTTATTATTTAATTTGTTCATTTCGTTTATTAAACTGTTGAATTCGTTATTAATTAGGGGGCTAGCGGCCTGGGTAGTGGCTACGTTTCTTCTTTCCTGTGTGTAGGCTTCATGTGCTGATGGGCTGGCCGGCGCTCGCTGTGTCCACGCATTTACGGCCGGCATCGGAGTGGGGACATACTGAGTAAGAGGTTCCTGCTGTTTCGGTTGGATAGAGTTGATGCGATGTAAGTAGACTGAGCATGTTATATTACTTGCGGTGTGTGGCCCGTTGCAGTTTGCGCATTTAGGTGGTTCCTGTTCGGTTTTTGAACAGTCTCGGGTCCAATGTGTTTCCCCACATTTAACACATTTAGGGTTACGATGGCAATTACTAGTTGCATGCCCCCAAGATTGACAGCGACGGCATTGACTTATGATTCTATCATTTTTGCGACGTTCCCAGCTAATTTTAGTATGCAAGACATATTGTATTTTATTTTGCAAGCTTTTAAGGGTAATGTCGCTATTTGTAATGATAAGAAATAGTGGATTCAATTTGGTTTTCATTCTATAAATGTTCTGCACTGTTATGTCTTGTTCTTCCAGGTCGTCTTTTATTTCTGTGGTTTCAGGGTTGCCTTGTAGTCCCCTGAGAACGAAAGCGTGTTGTTTTTCTTCTTTCGTGGTGTATTTGTGGTATTCCACGTCGTTTTGTTCTTGCAGTTTGTTTTTCTATCGTGCGTATTCTTTGTTATCCTTAATATATAGTAGGGTACTTTTCGGGGCATATTTGATATGATATCCCAATTTTATGTGCGTTTTTAATTCGTTTGTTAGCTCTGTATGGCTTTTCGGTATTCCTTTCAGAACAATTGGGGGATTTCTGCTAGGCTCTCTTTCGAAAGTTTTCTCTTTGTTTTTCATTGTGTTAGTTGCTATTTCCTGTATTTCTTGTTCGGCTGTGTTTTCCAGTGCTCTGAACCTGTTTGAAGTAGTTGTGTTTGGGGTAGCGGTTTGAGTATGTAAGATTTTTGCAAGTTTAATTGTTTTTTTTTTGGTAGTAGGAATTCTGTAGTTGATTTAATAGGGCTGTCAGTTATTTCCATATCCTCCTGTATTTCTTCCTGGGTAGTATTTATATTTTTGATATTTATTTTTTTGACTGCCCATTGTAATTATGTTCTCGTGAAGAATAATTTCGCCAGATCTAATTAATTTAATTATTTCTTTTTCGGTTTTTTGTTGTTTCAATTTTTCTTTTTGATTGTATAACGTTTCTACTATAATGTTTGGGTTTGCAGGTAGATTTAATTGTTCGTTGTTATCGTCTGAAGTCATAATTTGTTTATTTGGTGTCTCTGCGTATGCAGAGACAAAATCCTTAATTATTTGCGAGTTAATGTCAGCTGTGTGCGATTCTTTGAATAGTTGGGATTCTTTACGTATTTGAGTTGGGGATTTATTAAATTCTTCACATTCCACAACAATCTTTGGAATGTTTTCTGATTTTTGTGGTTGGGTTTTTATGTTTATAAGAGAATTACTCACTCCGATATCAATGCGGGGTTTTACGTTTCTCCACTTTTTGTCTTTATTCTTTTTTTATTTGAATACTGCGAATATTCACTTTATTTACAGGAATTAAGTTTATACTATCTTTGTCTTTCTTACTGTTTAACTTGGTGTCTATTTCACTTTTATTTATGCTACTGTTGGTGTCTCTATCACACTTGTTTAGATCTTGCACAGATTTATGTTCTTTGTTGTCTTTATTAATATTTGCCGCACTACCTAATTTAAACGTGTCTCTGTCACTTGCTCTAGTTTTCCTATTTGTGTCTTTATCACTGTTAACTGCACTTTTAGATGCTGTTCCTCGAGCTTTTTCAGATTTATCTGTGGATGTTGCCGATGCTAAGGCTACATACGTTGGTGATAAGTCGTTCAGACTTTTTGATTTTAGATTTATCTGTCGATTTGGCGTTAGTTCGTCTCTGGCTTGCATTCACACACACGGTTTGTCTGCTCGCTTCGAAACGCCAGTGATTTCTAGTACAATTGTACTAGATTTAGTACAATTTAATAATTTTTAGTGCATCGGCACCTCTTTCAAAAATCTAATAAATTAACAATTTGTTCCCGCGGTATTTCAATAAACAAATGAACAACTAATGCTCGTCTTAAAAGTAACATGATTCACTTGTCATTGCCTTGTCACTTTTTCGTGCTCTAAATGTATGCAATCAGTTTAATTTAATCAATCACGGAAGAACAGGAAATTTGTATTCAACCAATCAGCAATCAGCATTAATTTTTAGTAAACATGTTTCAAGGCGTTCGTAGCGCAGAAATACTCGCTTTGATTACGAAATTATTTTAGAAAAAGATATACTACTCTTAAAACATTTCTTTCCGCTGTGTCTTTTTTTTGGATGTTCTGCGGGCCTTTGTCCCTTCTGTAACATAATTGTATTCTGCTTGTCACCAGAATAATTAAGTTCATCTGTTAACAATATTTTACAGGAAAACAATACGTTTTCTTCCAAGTTGGTTTCGCAAGAGTGGGTCTCGGTTCATACTGTTTTTTTTATTATTTCATAAAAGAACGCTGCCAAAAAAGCATTCTATGTAGTACAATTTTTTGATTTCTAGTAAAATTTTGTATCAAAAGTTGGTACGACTTACTCAATCCGGTTCTGCACTCAAGATAATTCAACTCTGAAGGACAAACCTACATTCCGCAGTTTAGCACTACCAAACCGCCGCCGACGGCAAGCAACTAAACTTAACAATCTTAACATGTGTTCAAATGCATTTATACGCGCATCGTATGTCATCGCTCGAAATCACATGTTTGAAATTTGATGAATCAAAGTTTTTCGAAGTTATTGTGGTATCATTATCTATTATTTATAATTTGTTTGTTTGTTAAAAAGTAGTGATAACAATGGCGAATAATTAGTCTATTGCTGAGTGGGTCAATATGTTAAAGGCATATTTTCAAGCCGATGAAAATGACAACTAAAATGGCCTTACGTGGAACGCTATATTTTTATTAGTGATTAGTGCAATTTTTTGAAAATAATATTATTTAATGGTTATTATTAGTGGTTTTTAATTTTTGATTATTATTAGTGATTTATTTTTGCTGTGTATCAGGGTGTGCGGTTTATTTAGATGTAGAAGAGAATTTTTTTTCAGTTAGGTATATACAGAATGCCAATTTTTTATTATTTGTTTCAGTATTAGATTTTTTTATGGTTTAATTTATTTATAAAAGAGTGTAAGTTTTTATTATCAGAATTTATTGTTGATTTTACTAACATTTTACTAAACTGGGCCAGTGGAGGGTCTACTGAGACCCACTCACAACAAACCTAACCTTACCTAAACTGGGCAAAAAATAATTCTATTGTAGATGAGTTAGCAATTAATAATTTAAGACTTAGACTTCCATAGATTCACGGAACAGAAGTAAATTAACCTTGCGGCCAGCTGCTGTTCTATGCTATCTACGTATGAAATAAACAAATCTGCTCTTCCGTTCGTTAAAAAAGATGCTTCTTTAAAACTGAATATTTTCAATTTTGTTTCATTTTTAGAATTTAATTCAAACCATATATTACCAGTTGTGTACTAATTTAAAATAGAATTGTGAGGAACTGGCAACACTGCCTTCAGTTACGTCATTTCTGTGGAAGGCGTTTAGAGAGATATCCAGTGACCATCAAAATGTCAGTTGCTGGAGGACGAAAAAATTATCAGAAATTCAAATTTTTTGTGTCAAAAATTTTTTTGACAGTGCTAATCGATTGTACTCGACAAAATATATTGAGGTTTAAAATATAACTACGCGTTTAAAACTCACCCTGTATATATATATATATATATATATATATATATATATATATATATATATATATATATATATATATATATATATATATATATATATATAATATTCGATTGACATGGTTTTGTAGTAAGCGCGTGATTTTGATCATTGCTTAATAAATAATTTCCTTTAGGTAGGATGATTTGATTATGATATATTTTATTTGGTAGTAGGAATAATTTAAAATAATCAAAAGTAGTTTTATAGGTAAGTGGAATCATTAGGATAAAATAAAGTTTAGTGTTTCTTTGGTAAGTTTTAACGTGTATCGTTTTCTCGAAAATAGATAACGTTTGTAAGTCAGGTTGTGTCATTAATGATATTTTAGGTTGTAAGTGATTTTGAATATCTTTTAATTCGTTAAGTAATTCTATTGGTTTTAACATACTTGTATGAAATTGAGAATGTCTTGAAAATGTTTGTATTCGACTAATATCGGTAAGGAGTGAATTTAATTGCTCGATATTTATTAAAACTAAAGCTGTACGGCTTTCAGTAAATACACAAAGTTCTGTTTTTTCAAATTTGTTTATAGATGAAGTAAGTGCCGTCATAGTGTAGCTAATTCTTTTTGATTTTTGCTTAAATCAAAAATTGTATTATTAACTTTTTTAATAAAACTTTTGTTTATTGATAACTGATTTTCAAGGTCTGTTTTCAACATTTTTTGATTATCAAATAGATTTTTAAAGTTTCTTTCATAGCGTTCTCCGTCGTCCGCGTCTAAAACTCCGGTAAATGTTTTCTGTACTGTGCCTATAAAGTTAAATAATCCGCGTTTAACTCTACTTGTTGGGATTATTTCGTTAATCAAACTCTCGGTTTTTTGAAACTCGTTTTCTAACACTTGTGTGGTATACGTTTCGGCATTATTACATATGTTTCTAGTAGCATTAAAGAATTTGAGAAACGTATTTTTGTTTTGGATATAATTGTCGACTATTGGTTGTAAATGGATGTAGTGCATTAATTCCCAGTGTGAAATAATGTTTTTTGCTTGACCAAGATGTACCATTAGTAATCCAGTGTCCTCGTATATAGGTGTCAACTGTGGTTGGCATGATGTTATTGTTATTAGGCATCTGCAATAATATTGAACATTTTAGTTGTTTTTAGTAAGGCAGTGTTAGCAGAATTAAGTTTAGTAAGCGTATAGGGACCTTCGTATCTCGATGCGAGTTTTGACTTTTGTGCTCTAGAGTTTTCAAATATACCGTTTGTCCTATTTTAAACATACTTAGTTTGTGGATCTTGTGCGTTGCGATTATAATATTCTACATATTTTGTTTTATTTTGTAAATTATGATCCTTGACTTGTTGGTGAATAATTTTCATATCTTCTCTATGATCTTTAATAAGATGGTTCATTGTAATTGAGGGACATGCAATTCAGCTTAATATAACTAGGTCTTCAATTGAAGTTTTCTTATTTTTAGGGTTAGTTTAAATATTCGTATGTGTTCTAGAAGAGTTGAGTGGAATCTTTCAATTTGTCCATTGGCTGCTGGATGGTTAGGTGTTGTAAAATGTAATTTTATATTATAAAGTTTTGCCATTTCTTTAAAAGTCATATTTTGAAATTCACCACCGTTATCCATTGTGATCCGTTTCGGTACGGTATACAGGGCGAAATACTTTAGTAGTTCTTGTGTAAATTGCGTTGCTTCTTTACTAAGTAGTTTAGTTACATACGAAAATTTTGGAAATGCGTCGATGATCGTGAAGAAGCTTTTTCCTTCGATACTTAGAGTATCGTTGGTATAGTTGGGTGACATAAATATTTTCCTCTTTGACATGCCTCGCAATGATTTATATAATCTTGAATAGTTTAAGCATATTTTTAAAACAGTATTTTTCTATAAGTTTTAGGAATGTTTCTTGAGCTCCTCTATGATTTGTTTTTCCTTCGTGGTAGTTTCTTATAACTTTATAACTTCTTTAATTCGTTCTATATCACGTAGATTTTTAACTCTCGATGTATGCCAAATAATACGAGGTGCATTGTTATTAAATAGTGATGTGTAGATAACAGACAGTTCTCTAAAAATTTCTTGCCTTGGTGCGAAAAGATGAAATGTTTCGTTACCAATTGTATAATTTTTTAGTAAATCTTTTAAATCTTCTGATTGATAGTTAAGAGGTAAATAAACTTTGCTGATGTGTTTATTTTCAATTTTACTTGATTTTGATGGTTTTGGATTTTCTTGAATTTTTATTAAAATCTGTCGTTTTTCTTTATTGATTGGATCTTCTGAAATTTCAATAGATCTCTGAGGTTCATCAGACTGATTTGAATGTACTGTTACGTCGTCTACTGAGATTATAGCATCAAGAATATCTCTATTGATATCAATATTAGGTGGAGTGCTAAGTTGACTTCCGTCGTTTTCTATAATTTCATTAAGGTCGTCTATAATCAAAACAAAGTTTTCGTATCGCATTATACTCTTCCTGGTTTAAATGTTGGAGTCTAAAGTTTTTAAAATAAACTTTTTGTAAGTTATCAAAATTATTAAATGAGTCTTTAGATATGTCTTGATCGAATTCTAAATTATTAATTTCGAATTGTTGCGGATAATATTTTAATTTGTCTAAGTCTATTTCAATTTCAATGTCTGTTGGATTTATGGCAATAAATTTAAATTGGTTATTGTCTACCGTACTAATTCCTAAAGGAATTTCTATATGGCAATTTAATACTTGCGAAGGTAAAACTAGTTCGGTGTCATTTTGATAATTTGTGCTTAGTGTAATTATCTGTTCTGTGGAAGGTGATATTTTTATCTTACCGTGGGCTTGATAAGATTGTTTCTTGCAAAGGTTTGCCATCCACGTAAATTTGTATTTCCGTGCCTGGAATGATGAATTTACCCATTTTGAAATCTAATCTCGCAGTTAGCTTGGTTATTAGGTCAATGCCAATAAGGCCCTGAAAATTTTTACTGAAATCGTATATGTAATATTTGTGTAAAATTTCCGGTTGTTTAAATATTTTAGAAAGATGAATTGTTACTGTATTTTCACGAATAGTTTTATTATAAGATGTTTTACTGAAAATGGTTCGTTTTGTATAAATTTTGAAAAATACGTTTTTGCTAGTTGTGCATTAATTAAAGTTTTTGCAGCTTCCGTGTCTACTAAAAATTTAGCATTTATTTCGGCTAAAATAATATATGGTAATTTATTTCAGCTATGCGTGTTAAAATTTATTGTTTCGATGTCTCCGAGGCTGGTTTCTGAAAATTTTCATTTTCGTTGTTCTGTTCGCCCGTGTAATCTTCTTGATAAAATTGGTTTTGATATTCTAAGTATTCTTCGTATGATGTGGTGTCTTCGTCATATGGACTAAATGATGCTTCCTTAGGTTGTCCGTCTTCTGGTAAAACTTCGTGTGTATTTAATTCTTGAGAAAACCATTTTCTATGTTGATTTTGTTGTGGGAATTGTCTATGTTGTACTGAATGCATTTGTGTTCGGTGTGACGATGTATCCATTGGTTCGTACTTTTTTACTATTGATTTGTTGTTTGGTTTAAATACATTTTGTACTGGTCCAAATGTTTGTCGATTTGTTGGAAAATTTGTTTTTACAGGTATCGGTTGCACGTTGATAGGCTGTGAAGGAAATCTCGGTTGGGTATAAAATTGTCGCTGTTTTGTTGGGAATTGAGGTGCCCTATGTTGTACAGGGTGTGACATTCTTGTATGCAACTGAGGTAATTAACGTTGAAAATATGAAGTAGGTCTAACAGGTGTGTTAGCCACTTTAAGTTGTGTGCCATTTCGAGAAGTTTGGGTGTTGGATGTGCCCAATTGTTGTCTATGATAGTTAATATCTTCTTCCTCTGTTAACATATGAATAGCGTCTTCTATAGTTTCTGGTGATTTGCAACGAAGTAGATGACTCATGTTGCCATTAGGTCCGGTTAAATATGCACGTAATGTCATAGCATTATACATATTGATTTTCGCTTTTCTTATATCGGCGGGAAAATCCGAACAAGATATTTTGTCTAAAAGTAAACCTCTTAGATCGATACATCTATCTGCGAATTGTAAACATGATTCGGTATGTCTTTGTCTTAATATTGTTAAATCGGCTATTAAAGATTCTTCGTTACGTTGATCTCCAAAAATATTAAGTAAAATTTCTTTTAACTCGGGGAAACTCCGACACGTCCGTGATGCTAATAATAACGCGGCTTTTCCTATCAATTTTGTTCTAATGTGCAATAATGTAAATGAAATTCTCGCATGCTCATTGTTAGGTGCCATAAGAGTTAATACATTTTCACATGCATTTAAAAAATTTGATAATTGTGATGCGTCACCGTCAAAACATGGAATTAAGTCTAGGTAATCCCTAACACTTATTTGTGGTATTTAAGGCCATAATGTTTGGATTTAAATTTATTTTGTTAGTAGGAACTGGACTAGGTTCAGGAAGTGGATTTTCGGAAAGCGAAAGATAAGTATTAAACAAATCCGAAAGCTGATTAATATCGTTAGAATTATCGGTCATTAATAAATTGACTTACGTCAAAACAACGAGTGACTTTTTGACCATTTCAAATATGTAACGAGGAATTACAAATTGCAAAATAAGTAATGCTCTATTACACTGTCTCAATAGTCTGAAAGTAAAACAGATATTTTAAAATTCAAAAGTGATTTTAAATGAAAAAATTTTATTTAAATTTTGTTACAATTAAATGAAATATATATATTCTTCCTGTACGTCTATAAATTTACAGTTGAACGTTGAATAAATAATATTTATGATATTTATAATACTTAAACGTAAAATATGAAATATATGGTATAAATTTATTATTTTTATATATTTATAAAAATAATAATTTAATGGTCTCGATGGTTTATTTTAGAGATGTTTTCTAGCTTGAGCCAACGCTTTCTATGAGCGACTTAGGTTCGCACTCAGTCTTTGAAAGTGAAGTCTTCTTTGCTTGTAGGGCTTCTAACTAGTGAGTCTTTTTGACTACTCAAAAGTTAGGTGCAAAGCCTCTGCTGGTGTTCTTAGGGAAAGATTTAGCGAGTATAGCAACTTGAACAGCTCTGTGTTCACCGTGGTCTACTATACTTTCTCTTAGACCCTTGGTTTATCCTTTTCTTTTCTTGATTTCGTTACTGAAGTGGAATCTTGATGTCAAATTAAAATAAAATTCTGAAAAATATAAAATTATTAAAAATGAAATAATCGCTTCTTGCGTCGATTTTTCTTGAAATTTACGGGAATAGAGATGATGCCCCTCTTATGTGGAACATTTATGTCCTCTGTTCTCTATTTCTTACCCTACGTGATAGATATGCCAGTGGTTCTTCTATCCTAAATTAATCGTTGGCGGGTACCGTATTGACGGTACGAAAATCTCGATGATTCCAACCTGATGTCAACGCGATGCTGCCTTCTTATTCTAAACGTTTCTTACCTTACGTGATAGATATGCCAGTGGTTCTTCTATCCTAAATTAATCGTTGGCGGGTACCGTATCGACGGTACGAAAATCTCGATGATTCCAACCTGATGTCAGCGCGATGTAGCCTTCTTATTCTAAACGTTGCAGGACGGTTTTTCAACCGGCGGACCTCGATGGACTCTGCGTGTTGTAGGCGCGGTGCCCCAGTGGAGTATTTTCGATCCAAAGTTAACTAACCTTGTTATGTTGTAAAATGTCTTCTCAACTACCCTACTACAATTCAAATAGTTTGGAAATGATGGTTTTTCAGGTTCCTCTTCTTAAAGTACGTTACTGTGTTTTTCGGTTTTTCGATTGTAACTGAAGAAATCTGACCCCGACTGCGCCACTTAAGAATCGTAGACGAGCGATTGGTTTTTTAAAAACAAAAGTAAAAGATTCTTAAGAAAATTTATTTATTTGGATCGTTTATTAACAATTTATGTTTATGAACAATTTACACACGAACTATGCTAGTCAATGTCTAGGACGAAAAAACTCTAAGAGTGCTCGAGGCGCTCTTATTTATAGACTTATCTAGGTATCACGTTTAGCTGATGTAAGGGTTTTGTTGTATCATAACTTACACACTGAGAGATGTAGGCAAAATGATACCCCAGTTAAGCACGATCGCTCGGGCTTGACAGTACAAAGACACTGGCCTGTTGAGGTGGGGAAGATACTAGGGCCGTCAGCTGTAGAATGGGGAACAATTATCAACACAATTTATAATGCCATTTGGCGTAAATCGTGTGTGGTGAAGCTGAGATTCATATAGCAAATGCATTAATAAAATTTTTTAAAGAAATAGTGCGAGATAGTTTAGTAAAAATCGGTAGATCAAACATCGAGTTTATAGATTTTAAGGTTAAATATTCAGATCAATCTCAGTATAATAGACATAAACTAGCTTCAGGAGCAGTAAAATAACAAAACAGCATGAGTCCAAGTCTGAAATAATAATAAAAACAGGAAACAAGCATTGAGAAATTCAATAGGTTAAAACAGTAATTAAATTGTGGGAAATCGAAGTAAAAACATGTATTTAGAATAGAGAATAGACTTAAGTAATAACAGGCAGTATTAAAATTAAAAGAGAATAGTGATTTTAAATAATGTGTGCAAATGAGGATCGGAGGTATGAAACCTAACAACCTAACTGCATAGAATTAAAAGACAAGTACAGGAAAATGTTCAGGAGAAAGTCAGGAAGTACAAGAAAGAACAAGTACCTACCTACTGTAAAATAAAGGATCAAGAAATTTCAAGAAATTATGTAAAATTTAGCAATTTTTTAAAAAAAAGTAGGCTGTTTAGGAGAAGTATAAATAGAAAATCTGACAGTTCTAGAGCAGAGTTGCTATTTGACTTTCAAGGGAGAAGCATCTCAAAATTGTATTCCTGAAAATAGGTAATTTTCAGCCTAACCTACAAATAAAGTAGAAAAAGAGGTTATTATAATAAGACAAATAATTAGAGACAAGGAGAAAGCAGAGTGAAGAAAATATATAAATAATTATTTTTATGCTATCAAAAGACAGTGGAGACTACAAGCAGCTAATATAAATTATAATTCGTCGTTCAAAATCAATGCAATCACAAGACAGTTACAGCAGTGATACATCAGATATCGAAAACCAAACAAGAAAACAATTGAAACATAGTGTATTGATGGTTAAATCACTTAGCTACCGTTTGACTGGTAAGAATATTTCATTTTCTTCGTAATAAAGTGTGCATAAACATTCACCATTAACTTAATAAGGAAAACTAAAACATTTAATCTTCAATATAATTGTACCAACAGCAACCAAGCAGAATTAAATTGTCACTAGATATGTTTTGTATTTTTTTTTTTTTTTGTAACTTTAGCTAGGAAGGGTTCTAGGAAAGATTTTTTGTGGATTTATTAATGTTTTTCCCATGAATTGATGTTATTGAGTGAAAATAATATTTCTTTTGCTTTACAAATATTCTTTTATTAACAATATACAACCAGCAATACAATTTAAGAGATTCGTTTTCTATGCAACCAGTGATATTATTTATAACATATGATCTGTATATTTATTATTAAAAGTGAATAATTTGGACTATTACTTGTGAACCGACTTGGTTGACCCTGTTAAGAGTTGGAGCACACTGAACTAGACCGGTAAGGCCCTGCTTGAAACACGTTTTAGAAAACCATAAAAATATCACGATGATGCAAACATACAATTTTAATGGTTTTTATTAGATGTTTATGAAATAGTCAAACATACTAAAACGTTATAGAGAAACAGTTCGAACTTTATTTAATACTATTGCCAGTCTAGTATTTTTAATTATGTTATTACCTTAATCTTCAATATCAGGGGCGTGCGGTGAGTTTTGAAACAGGGGAAGCAGTTTGTGATATGGGATGATGGGTACTGCAAAGCCCCGAGCGAAGCGAGGCAAATTTTTTTTAAGAAAAGGGGCGTGGCTACAGTATACTCATTTTAAAGCAAATGTCGAAAGCCGCAAAGTTATGATATCTAGAAAAAAGTACACTTGTAGGACCGCCACTCCTCAATAAACATAAAACATAAACACATCACAAAAATTAGACAACCCCCGATTCCAAAGCCGAAGCTGCACGGGCGAAGGTTACACTTATGAAAAAAACGCAGACACACGACCATACCCACCGATATTGCCAGTGCCGGTGGCGGGGATCTAACCCGCAGCGAAATAAAGAGTTTAGTCATTCACACTTGCCATCGTGCACTCTCTAGCCAACTATAAATCGAGCCAGCTAGTTAAGTAGTTAACATGCACATACCTACCTATTTATAATGTAGTTTATCCGCCTCTCCTTTTTTGCGAAGTCGGAAATAACTTCGTCGTAAAAGTTTGAATTTTGGGACATCTTCACAAAGTCACTTTCTATTGTCAACAGGGACAATTTTGAAAGCCGCTGGTTGAATTTCTTGAAAAAGTTTTTATTCTTTTTAAGGTCGAAAAACTCCGTTCAACCGAAGCACTAGTTGCAGGTATCGTCAACACTAACTCACACAATTTCAACACTTCAGAGTAGGCCTGATTCAAACTATTTTCTTTTATAATCAGTTCGTTGCGTTATTTTTCTGTCTAATATCTTCTGTAGCATAAATAACTGAAAGTTCCGATCGTAACCCAACTATATCAAAAAAATTTCCGTAGTTATCACTCAATGACTGAAGTGCGGTTTGTGGAAACTGTTTATTTTTAAATTCATTAAAATTACACAATTCTAAAAATTGTATATCACTAAAATTTTTAAATCTATTATTTAGTTGCCCAGTGATATTGTCCAAAATTTCGATAAAAAGTCTTCGATATGAAGTTTTACGATCCACTATAAATTCAGTTCGTATTCTTTTTCTTTGAGGCTCTAAATTGTCATTACTAGTTTTCTCCCAAATTCATTTCTTTTGTTACAAATCAAATTTTTGAATTCTTCAATTTTCTTTAGTTACACAAAATCCAACGTCACTTGATTTAGTTTGCAAAATATTGAATAAATTGTCAGTAAATGGGAATATTTTGGAGAAAATATTTAACAAAAAATTAAAATCAAAGTCTCTTTTCAATGAATCTAAGTAACCTCTGGATCCATTCAAAGTCTCAGTGTCCCAATCATCTTTGCTTTGTAAAATATTTTCAAATAAATCAATTAGAGGCTGTCGATATTCCGATACAGTTTGTACTAGCCTCTCATTGTAATTCCATCGTGTTGGAGCAACTCTGGGTAGTCTCTTCTCTACTTCAAATCTAAAACTCGTGTCCGTTTTGATGATTTTGAAAGAAAGGCAGCCATACCACTAATACTTGAAAAAAATACTTTGCACTCTTTAAGACACGCTGCAGATTGAACAAGAACTAAATTTAATCGATGCGCAAAACAATGTAAAAATATTGCATTCTGAAAAGTCTCTTTTACTTTGGCCTGCAGGCCCCCCCAATTCACCAGCTATTACAGCGGCCCCATCATAACTTTGGCCGATAAGTTTAGCACCACACTGTAGATCATCGACTATCTGACAAACTGTAACGTATAAAGCTGCGTCCGTTCTCTGCGTTGTTACGTCTAAAAATCCTAAAAAAGCGCTCTTGGATTTTCCCATTTCGATTTATGTATCGTACTACGATTGACAACAGACTAATATTCGTAATATCGGTTGTTTCATCTAACATAATTGCAACAAAAGAAGCTTTTTTTATTTCTTGCTTGATCTTTTCTAAAACAATATTGCTTATCAACTAAATCAAATCATTTTGAATATGATTTGATGTACCGCGAAATACTGTGGAGTGTTCCAGATGTTTACTTAAAATTGTCGTATTTTGCTGAGAAATCAACTAAATTGATGAAATGGCCCCTATTAGCAACGCTCCGAGATTTAGTATGACCTCTAAAACTAAGTACATTTTCGCCGAGAAAACAAACAATGTCAATAAGTTTTTTTAACATTTCTCGATTTTTTTTTCATTATGTTCATTATGCTTACGGTCACTTTCTTTCAACTGCTGATCTAATGAATGTTCAATTCGTGATTTTCCAAATGTTTTTTCTTTTAGCACCGCTCACAAATGAGTTTCACACTTGCCATGCCTCTTTCTCACTTTGTGAATGTTGTTTAAATCTGAAAAGCCATTTTTATTCCACACACTTTTTCATTTGTGAAAAGAACACATGGCCAACAAAACAATTTACACAAATTTTCACAACCCATTAACCACTGATTAGTACTGTACATTTCAATATTAAAGTACCTATAGCATGATTTAACTTTCGTTTTTAAAAGTTTTATATCAGGTGTTGGTCTCCCGTTTCTAATATCCAGTTTATCTTGAAACGAATATGTTGAAAATCCCTTTTTCAACAAATTGCACACCACACAAACGCAAATAATATTTTCCACAGTGCTAGGACCAGCTTCCATATGGAATAAGCAATTCTAGAACTGCTTATACGCGCACTAATAACGTTTTAAAAATCACTTGTCGCCGCACCACAGGTTTAGAGACGCCAAAAAAGTTTTTACTAATATTACTCCAGGGAAATAAGGTAAAAAATAGGCCATCTGCGGAATGATGCCGAACAAGCTGAACTTTTGCAGAGACCTTCGTTTTGATGTTCCAATGAAGCACAAAAAAAATCTCATATGCCTACCCTTGTGCGTCTTGAGATATCGAAGGTCAAAAGTCATGAAAATCGGTTTTTCGCGAAAATCTCGCTTCCAGTGCATCTGACGTCGTAAGAACCCATAAAAAAAACTTACGTAAAATAGTATTCGCTACCAAATTGTTCATATACATTTTTTTTCGTACGACCAACCGTTTTCGAAATATAGCATGATAAAGCGGGAGCGCGCATTCGTAATAGGTAATACTGTATTATACTGCAGAGCTATAAATATAAAAGCACTTTTCTTAATCTGTTAGACTAGAAAATTAAATTCCCATTATTAAAACCGTTAAAAATTTGTTTATTTATAAAAAAAATATATAATAAATAATTAATAACAAAACAATGTATTATTTTCTCACCATTTTTGTAATGAAATGCAAAGCTTCTATATATTATAATGCAAATAAAAAACATTTCTTTATTCTAGACAAGAAAAGTATAATCATATTACAGCCGAAAACAATACTACTGCCACCTGCTCCAGACGAACTATTAAATACAATATTCTGTAATTGTAAAAAGGGGTGTGCTGCGCAGTGCGGGTGTAGAAAATTCGGGCTGCCATGCTCCAAAGTTTGTGGTCAGTGTCACGGACAGGCATGCCTGAACCTGTCAACAGAGTTGCAAAACATCGAAGACTTCAGTGACCTTGAGCCTGAAGAGGTTTTGTCAACAGACATAGATCCAACAGATATAGAGGAAGCGTCTGACGAAGATAATGTGTTGATCGAGGTGCTAGTGGAACCCGACGAAGACGAGGAGGAAGGCAAGGAAACATGCGTGGTGTGGAAAAGAATGTATTTTTTTGTTATTAATTATTTATTATATATTTTTTTTATAAATAAACAAATTTTTAACGGCTTTAATAATGGGAATTTAATTTTCCAGTCAAACAGATTAAGAAAAGTGCTTTTATATTTATAGCTCTGCAGTATAATACAGTATATTACGAATGCGCGCTCCCGCTTTATCATGCTATATCTTGAAAACGGTTGGTCGTACGAAAAAAATGTATATGAACAATTTTGTAGAGAATACTATTTTACGTAAGTTTTATTATGGGTTCTTATGACGTCAGATGCACTGGAAGCGAGATTTTCGCGAGAAACCGATTTTCATGACCTTTGACCTTCGATATCTCAAGACGCACAAAGGTAGGCATGTGAGATTTTTTTTGTGCTTCATTAGAACATCAAAACGAAGGTCTATGCAAAAATTTAGCTTGTTCAGCCTCATTCCGCAGAGGAAGTTTTATTTCTCTGGAGTATATAGCACAAAAGCTGAGAATACTACTAGGAAGATTAATATTAAGTATAATATTAAAATCGATATTAAAATCGAGATTAAAATCTATAAAACAAGACGAATTACTATACTATACGGCTCAGATATCAAGATTATGAAGTAGGGATGGGTTGCATTTCAAGAAGTTGCTTATATCAGAGACAACCACTGTCTTTGCTTATATCGAAGTCACGCGAGTTCGTGTTGGCTCGATTAATCGAGTGCGTCATCGTTACGGTTTTATCGTGCAACATTATCTCAGGTCACAGAGATTCTATACTCAGGTGTTGAAATGCAATGTCTATTGAAATTGGGTAAAAGTAAGTTTTAATGATTAATATATGTGATAAATCATAATTATGTTCTAATTATATGTGTTTTTTTTTTAAATAATCCCAAGGGAAGCACTGTTTCCCTTGCTTCCATGGACCGACCGCCCCTGTATCAATGTTCTTTTTTTATGTTATTTTATTGGCATTTTGTTATTGGTATATTCTAAGGATCAATTTAGAACAGAATATATTACCTGTTCAAAAAGAAACTGTTTATAGATTTTTAATATATTTATATAGCATATTTTCAATGGATTTCTATGTATTAAATAAGAAATTTTTCATAAAGTTTATTCCGAGGCTTATTCAAATAGGAAAATTTCATAGGTTCGTATTCAGAAAGCTTATAATTTTAAATATTTTCAGATGTTTTATATGTTCTATAACTATTTTTTAATCGATTTATTAAATTATTTGGATATTAATTTCAAAAGTTTTTAATGTCCATCTACAGGGTGAGCCGGTGAAGCGGCACCCCTACTTATGTTAATAAAAGTATTTTCTACAACAAAATTATGGGAAAAATTAGGTCGGAAACAATCACATTGCTCTTAAAGTATCACAGTATCACTGGCCTCAATAATATGGTGCCACTTTTTTTTTCAGAATAAAAACATCACCGTTAAGGATGACTTCGTATTAACCATATAAACAAATTTAATAGGAAAAATTAATAAAAAATTATTTTTTTTTTTTTTTACTCTTAATTATTTGCAACACTCTCATATTCAATATCTTTTTCACTCTTATCTTGTATCTTTTCTCTCTCTCATCTATTTCTTCTTCCTCATCATCTTCGATATCCTTTTCTGTACTATCTTCGACCTCTTCATCTCTATATTCAATATAGTTATCTATTTCCTCTTGTTCATCTGCTATTATTTCCTCCTCATTTGTCTCAACTCCATTAACACTACCTTCATTAGTACCTGGAAAACAGTGAATATAATTTTACTTATTTTTTAAAGTTATCAAATACATATACATATTGTTATTATTTTTATACAGTTTGTACTGCAAGTGAAGGTGAATGTGTGGTAAATTTGTGGTTTTATAATCCCACGATAAAAAATAGATATGGGCAATTTTACAGTATATTAATTTTTTTAAAGAAGTGCTAACATTTTTGAATTTTACAATCCTGAACAAATTATTAATCTTTTTTGTATTGTTTAATTATGTGCAAAATTTCTTTATGTTCAGTAAATACTATTTAAATGAATTGTGATCAGTTTATCACTGAAGTGAATTGTTTTATTACCCTATTATGACAAGAATTTTCCATATTGCATTTATAGATTTTTCTTACTTTTGGTATTAGGTCAGGTTTTCTGTGAGTGGGTCCCCGCGGACCCTCCACTGGGGCCATCAGCAGGCCTATTGTGGCTCACAGTTATATTTCGCCCAGTAAGTTCAGTCTCTTAATGAAACTGATAACCTTATTGGGTGAGAATGTGTACTTTCGGTATTTTTAACATTTTAAAGGACGTTTGACATAAATGAAGTTTTGGTGACAAGAAAATGTATTACCAGCAATTTCAGACTTAAAAATCAAGATATACAATGGCCATTAAACCTAATTTTTATTTAGACTATAGGATTGCTATCTAATATTTATACTTCGTTTGTAATATATTTTCTTGTCACTAAAACTCCCTTTAGGTTAAAGGTCCCTTTAAAATGTTGAAAATACTAGAGGTTAATAAAATAGTCGAACTGCTATGACTCGAACTTCTCTGTAACCCGAATGTTTCTATGCGCTTTTCACTTTATAAGTATTTTCTGTAACTCAAATTTTATCTAACTCGGGCAATCTCAGGGGGGGAGGTGAGTTTAGGAAGTTCGAGTTAGATAAGTTCGACTGTATTAATATTTTTGGTATTTTAATCTTTACCTTGAAATTGTTTAAGAACACATTTTATTAGTTTGGCTTTTTTTTACATACTTTTTTTTATACATACAACTATTTTTTAAATGGTAGCTAAAAAATTATTTACTAAATTCAGTGATATGAACTTCGCAAATTCCACTAATCAATTTGAGATTGCTGTTTGGCTGTAAAAATGATTTGCAATAAAACATGTAACTTTGTATTTCACTGTTTACTGTGTAAAAATTAGGTAAATACCATAGACAGCATATATATCTGTGGTAAATACTCATACTTCTAATACACATGGGCAAAACCGAATTGTATGCAACCCGCAAGGGTGTAGTATTTCCCTCTCTATCTAACACGTTGAATAAATGGCAGAAATAGCGAGTTTGAAGGATTTATTTTTTTATTTTCTGTCCTATCTTAAATATTTTATTAAAATTTATGTTGATTAATTGATCTTTAATCTTTTAAGAGGTAAAAGAATTATGAAATTATCTTTAGTATTTTCTGATTATTTAATAAACTCTAAAAATCTATTAAAACTTACTTATCCTTTATGAAACAATATTTGAAATATATTTTAACATATTTTTAGATGAAATAATAAATGATTATACTAGATTAAAATAAATTATTGGAAACAAAATTAGGAAAGAGGTAATTTGTCAAAATAAAAAAAAATTAGATTGTACAAACTTGCTTTTTATTTCTACAAAGGAAACATATTATTTATAACATTTATACAAAAAATATAATACATACATAAATATAGTTTAAAAAAACTAAAAAACACGCTTTTAAAGCACATCAAACTAAAAGGTGAAAAATAAATTATTAATATAAACTGAAAACAATAATGAACGAAAAATTCTAGTCTTATTGTGAAAACAGCGTGGGTTGCTCGATATACGAAAAATATGGCACAAAGCTTTTTTTCACAATAATACTAGTATTTTTTCGTTCATTATTGTTTTCAGTTTATATTAATAATCATTTTTCACTTTTTAGTTTGATGTGCTTTAAAAGCGGGTTTTTTAGTTTTTTTAAACTATATTTATTTTTCACTTTTTTAGTTTGATGTGCTATGAAAGCGTGTTTTTTAGTTTTCTTAAACTATATTTATATTGCTTATTGATGCTGATATTATAATATATTACGATCCAACAGATACTTCTGAAAAAAAATAATATATTTTTTTTCAGCCATAGACGAGATTTGAACTCACGCCCGAGGAGTCCGTCGTTTCGCGTCGACTAAGACTTGTGCCTTAGCCCGCTCGGCCATCGAACGAACTGAGAATCACGGAATGTACTAACAGTAATAAGCCACTTGCTCTCACGCAGAGGATACGTGAGGAAAGGAAATTATTTAATTCTGGCGATTCTGATCAGGATAATGATATAAACTTATTAAATTATTGTATTGTTACCGGTTCTTCGTAAGTGTACAAAGTTTCAATTAAATCTGTCCGTTTAAAGTGGGTCAAAATCGAGTCCAAAGAGTCGGTTACAAACAAACGAACATACAAGTGAAGCTAATAAAAGCGTGTTAATAAAAAAATGCAATATATAGGTACAGAAAGTATATTAAAAATTGTTTTTAACTTATTTTTATTTTTTTTATTAACAATTTTTGAACAATATTAATTTAGAAATTGTTTGCTTAATGGTTGCTGATTTTTCATGTAATTCAATATTTAATAGTCTCGAATGATGGTGTATTCTGCATTTTATGAAAATTTCCATTACTTTTCTAATGATTTGGGTTTCATGTAATTCCTCAGAAAGGAATTTGCCGGGTACAAAATCCTCATTTTTTTTTTGAAAAATATTTAATAGCTGTATTTATTAGTTGCTTTTTAATTAAATAAATACAAAAATTGTTGTGGCAACATTGATTATATGAGTTGTAGAAATTATTTTTTATGTTGTGTATTGAATATAGGTACAGCCATATTTTTAGGAATAAAAATACTAAAACGACTATTGGCAATATTAGAATTGTTAAAATAATCTAAAGATTATTACATTAATATTAGTTTGGCATAGTTATTAAAATATTGCATTATTATTAGTATTTATTAGAAAATGACATTTTTTACATAGAAATCATGAATATTTAATTAGGAACAACCTTAACATTAATCCTAATCTAATTCATTAATCTTATCTCAACTTTACTATTTGGTACAAAAAGTGTATTTGGCACATAGATGTTAACCATTTGCATGTGTTTCTTTAGCTGCATAACTATGTGTGTACAGAAAGAAAAAAATTCGTGTACCTAGATACTAGAAGAGAAAAAAATGCATATGAATCTAAATAAAATATGAATTAGATAAACAATGGTTAAGCTACTATTGCACGAATATGTTTACTTACATATAAAATTTAAGTAATGAATGCATGAAAGTTAAAAATTATGCAAATGCTAATAAATTACCGTGATCCATCTCCTTCCTATAACCCTTTTGGCAGATTTAACATTGTCATCTTGCCATGATTTTCTTATGGTAAAAATCCAAGTGTTGTCAAGAAACACATATGGTTTTCTCGAAACACCAAGTTTTTCATTTTCCATATATGGCATCAGAGAGCGACATCCGATGTGTTCTATATTGGGTTTCTCCATTAAATCTCTTCTGTGGTCATCATTTATAAAAAAAAAACAATTTTTCTAAGATTCGGAAAAAGCTGCTCTGAACTGCTGAACAACATTCAATTGTCCAACTCTATCTTCAAGGAAAACATGGAAATAAGAATTTCTGCAAATATTGAAAACAAAAAAAATAAATCTGTTTTAACGTAGGTATTTATTTTTTATTGGGTATTACATATGCATCCTTTCAAGTCTAATTTTTTATATTTTATACTGTCATTCTTATCTGAATGCGCTAATATAAAAGTTTTAGGTAGATAATAAATCAAACAACACTTCAAATATATTTTATCCTAGAAACTATTAAAACAACTACTCAGTCTAGGAGCAAGATTGCATTGGATTAAATAATAGTATTCTTAGTATTAGAAGCAAAAATATATGACAATTAAACCAAAAAGAAACATTTTTACACTTAACTGTAACTTCTTTTTTGGTGTCAATATTTTTTAATTACAATATTGTTTTGCTTCTAGTATTAAGAATACTATTATTTAGTTCAATACAATCTTGCCCCTAGATTGAGTACCTAGTTGTTTTAACATTTTCTATGATAAAATGTATTTGAAGAATTGTGCTTGATTTTTTGTGTACCTAAAGCTGTTATACCAACGTATTCAGATAAGAATGACAGTATAAAATATAAAAAAATGATAGCTATTTATTACTATTATCATATTTTGATGGTTTGAAAGGATGCTGATGTAATACTCAATAATTTTATTATTTTTTCTAAAAATGTAGAAAAAAATAAATGGCCAAACAAAACTCTGCTGTATGCAAATGTAGGTAGCAGTTTGAAATTCCATTTTCAATTAGATTATTTTCAACATTTAGTTTGAGGTGTTATGTTACAGTTTATTTCGAAATTACGCAGATATAAAAATGTACAAAAAAAAGTGACTTCATAAGCTAGGCACTGTTTAAGAAAAAGATAATACTTAAATTCAGTGTAAATGTCTGATTTCCATCCTTAGTCTCCAGTATATCATCAGTTAAAGATCAAGTTCTTTTTCTTTTCAGAGGTTGATTAGACGTTTCAGTGAGTCCATCTTTGCATAGTTCAATAACTGACCGAAACATGCCTACACACTCTGCTGTAATCTAGGTTAAAAATATAATAATTAAATTATAGATAACTTTACAATATTCTTTTGGATAACTATTTATTTATTGCTACTGTATGCGAGGAATAAAAAGATGTAATATCAAAAATAAATCATGCCACGAATAATGTCTAGTATGTACATAGTAGAAATTTTTTTTTAGTAATTTATTCCTTGCTTTTTATTCCCAAAAATTATACCAACTATAATATGTCCTAATTCCAAATTTGCATAGTTATGGTTACTTTATCTCAATTATATTTATTTCAATAGTGCTGACCTGTGGGAATTTGGTTTTAAAGAAGAGAACGGCATTCGATAGCATCACTGGAGCCACCTCGTTTCCCTTTAAAACTAGATTTTTTCGGTTAACCTAAAATATCATTAATAGAAAATTTTCGTTACAAATGAATATGTGCTGCACTTTCTCACAGCTCATAGGAAAAACACATTTTTCTTCATTAAGATTGATTCATACATCATACAGCACTTCTTACTTTATTTAGAAAGAGGTTTACTGTGTAGAAACAGAATGCAAGAAAAGCATAAACATAAAAGGTATAATGAAAATCATTTAATATCACGTCAAAGAAATTCAGTGACTTATTGTCACACTAGTGTTGAAGTTTCGACATAAATTCATAAAATACGAGATCATATTTTACAATTAAAAATATAATCAACAATTATCTTAAAACTTACCTTCTCTACTACGTTGTCACGTAAAGTTCCATAGTCACTTTTATAACGTAATTGTAATTAACAGAATAACACAATTCCACTAAATGAAACACAAAAATACATAAAACAACGAGAAAAATCAATAACATCAATACACAAAACGGATCGAGGTTAGGTAAAATATTTTTTTGTTTCTAACAAGCACTACAAACTTGTAATTCCTTAAATTACAAACAATAATCGCCAACTATAGCATTATTCGTAAACTGTTATGATTTTTGCAATAAACGAATATTGTTAGCTCGCTTCAACGTACCTTGTTTGTGCCAATGCTATCTTTATTTATTATACTTCATTGCAATAAGTAAATAGGTGTGTTCGTTCTAAGTGGGATGTCAGCTAATCTATAATGTTTTACGGTTACACTGCATAAAAAAAGATAATTTCCTTCGACCATAAAACATGGTCGAAGATAATTTCATTTGGTGTAGCCTCCGTATGCGTAAAACTGCTTGGATCAACTGAGATCTCAGTTAGAAAGAACGCACCTATTTACTTTTTGCAATGAAGTGTAATAAATAAAGATAGCATTAGCACAAACAAGGTACGTGAGCAAACATTACTCCTTTATTGCAAAAATCATAATAGTTTACGAATAATGCCATAGTTGGCGATCGTTGTTTGAAACTAGGGCATAAGTCTGCAGGTTTGCAATGCTGATCTGTATGTGTCTGTGAATTCTGAGTCTGTATCTGTTTTATGTCAAATAGTAATTTTTAAAGTTGCGGGAAAAATGTACCACATAAAGTACTCACAACTTATTGCTTTTGTTTGTGCATAGAGAAACTAAAAATAAAATCTTTGTGTGCGTGTAAATTTGAACTGAACATGCATCGAATTGGAAACGGAGGGTACTTTCGATTCCCATCAGCTGTAATCGAATAGCACAAATGTGGTCTGGTTAACAGAACGTGTTATTTTAAGTGTATTATGAAGTTTAAGAAACTAATATTAATGATTATTTAACATTTAAAACATTTTTATTATTTTATTTCGTTAATTTTGTGTGCTCAAAATTGAGACGAGTTTGTATTTTATGGAATTGTCTCGTGGTATGGAAAAATTGCTTTTATACTTTCAAATAGAAGATCACAAATAGTGATGAATTTCCAAATATTACACATAGAAATATTGTTATTTATTTGGTTTTTGAATGTAGTGTCTACACAAAGAAAGAATTGTGTGTTAGTAGTTGAGTGAAGGAAGTCCTTTAATGAATTTTCCGCAAGAGAAGCTTGTAAAGGTAAGATTAATAAGTTCGATTGTCAGTTATCATTACTCTCAATATCAGAGATTTCTTCACTGTAATTTATTATAATAGATTGGATACATTCCCATGTTTAAATTGTACAATGCACACAAAGATGTAAATATTTTGAGTTCCCCATTTTGTATTTCTACGAGTATTTCCATAAAAACACGGATATTATGAAAAATAACAAATTTAATGATGTGAAAAAATGTAAATCAATCAATCAGTAGTGAGAAAAATGTTTTAAACTGTAGTTGGATTCTCTAAAACAATTCAATCAATCCATAGGTTACTATGTTGTACTTTTCTGGCTGTTACAAGATGTTTAATTTTCGAGTAAAATATTTAATTTTAAGAAATTATTTATCTAATGCTATTGAAAAGAGAAAAGATTATCGCCAAGTAATGGATATTGAGATAAAATTTGGCAACACTGCCATAACTTTCGCACATTGCTAGCTTCGTCAGCGGTTCTCAAACAATTTGGTGTATTATTTAAAATATTTTTTCTGCCACTTCTGAGGAACTTTTACGAAGGTAAATTTTTAGCAATCGACTTCTTTTATCAAGTACTACCTCCCATTTAAAAATATATTCCCAAGTTCGTAAGCATATATATATATATATATATATATATATATATATATATATAGAGTAGTAAAGTGGAGGGTAGATGAGCTGCGCCAATTAGACAGAGATACCCGCAAGATGATGAATATTCACAGAAGTATTCATCCTAGATCGTCCGTTCCTCGTGTGTACCTTCCACGTCAACGGGGGGGCCGAGGGCTCTTGAGCCTGGAGTGTACGCATGGCAGAGTAGTACTGAGTATGGCATGTAACATACTCAGGAGCTCAGATCCCCTCTTGCGGTTCTTAAAACATCACGAAACTGTAGGAGTGGGAGCAGGATTGTTCAAGGCAGCAAAAAGAGCCGCAGATGAACTCGGTCTCGAATTTGACATCAGGCGAGGAGGCCGGCGAGGTGCTGATGTTGAGTCAGTCACCGAACTTCAGCCAAATCGTCTGAAAGCCCCGAATGAGCTGCCGAACAGGAAAATCTGTTCCGGCAGCAGGTCGATAAACCCCAGCATGGTGTCTTCTATAACTGGGTTTATCGACCAGGCTGACCTTCGCCTTTCTAAGGTCAGCAGGGCTTAAGTCCGGAGACCGAGGGATTCATTATGGCCTGCCAGATGGTGTTATCAACACCTTGGTCTACCGTAGCTGCGTGTGGCGTGTAGGGTTCTGATATCAACTGCAGGACCTGCCATCAGGCGCCGGGAATCGCTCATGCATTTACTTTCTGCATGCCCCATATATGCGATTTCGGCTTACATCCACCGACATAACGCGACTGTACGAGTGCTATACTACTATCTAAGGCACTCGTACGGGGTAGACCAGACACCAGTGCTGCCTTACGTCCCCGTAGATATTGAGTCCTCCTTGAAGGAGGAGGAGAAACGGACCAAATATCGCGATCTCGGTACGAGCTCCAAGTGCTGTATCCAGGCTACTCGGTCAAAATGGTCGTCCTTATTATCGGTGTACTCGGAGGGATAAAGCCTACGCTGCTCTCGGAACTGAAGATCATACCGGCATGCCAAAAACCAGCCGAGTGGCTGGCAGGTCAAATGCAGAAGGCGGTCATTCTGGGTTCTCTCCGTCTGTTTAGGGTACACGATTCTGGTATCTACAGTCACTAACCCTGCGGGATGTGGGGAGTGGCTGTGACGATGCCGACGCGACTCCCATGAGGCGTCGGAGGCCACGGAAGGACTGACCGGCATCGGGAAACCGAAAAAAATGCTTATCTATCGGCAAATTTTCAATACATCAACACACTGCCATGTTTAGTTTACCTCAGATTTACTGGGCACATAAAAAATGTCGGCGTGTTTAATGGCGCAGTGAAGATCAAAGACGCCGACATTTCTTATGTGCCCAGTAAATCTGAGGTAAAATATAATAACGAACAAACAATTCAACTCGTAGAGTATAATTATCAACAAATAAACATGAGCAGTAAATCATGCACAAACCAACTAAACAGAATAGAAAACTATCGCGCATGACGATTAGATCAAGCGCAGCTGAACTCTTTCGATTTGAGTATTACTCTTAGCTTTTCCAACATCGTATTTATAACGGTGCTGTCCCGGGTTGATGTAATAGAGGTGTGTTGGGTATAAAACTTTGGATTCAAATTTTATGTTCTAAGATTAAGCGGTTTAAAACTGATTATTTTTGGTTTTTTGTAAAGGGCTCTTTAAATAAAGTACCTACTATTTTCATGTCAGATAAAATACCTTATATTGTTCAGAATGTAAAAGATGTCCCTGTTTCAGAAAAATCCTACGTTGATAAAACCGTCTCCACTCGAAATACGGAACTGTGTTTTATAAGGGTGTATAATGCAAAGTTATATGTTGTAAAGCACAATTTCAAGACAATCGATCTGCTACATTGAGTATTTCGAGGCACACACCCGTATCATCTGAAAAACAGCGGTTTAATCAAAGTCAATCAACTAGCCATTTTGCATAGGACTTCATATACCGGGTGGCCCAGGGACTAGGGAACCCCCAATTTTTTCTACAATTTTTTGAGATAGAAATTTGAAATTTGTAGGGATGAATCAAGACAAAAATTGTAATTTTTTGATCCACCCGCTAAAAGTCACTTCCGGTTTAACCGGGACTCCAATTTCTTATTTTAAATAGCACCCTGTATACTTAGGTGATTTTTCTGATGAATATTTAATTTCCCTTTATAATGCTTTCAGATTTAAAATTGGTTCATAAATAACCCAGACAATTACATTTGTTTGTTTCTCTTAGAAGGCCATGA
>JANEYF010003812.1:0-146907 GCA_029963845.1 Rhamnusium bicolor | reverse complement strand
TGAATCAACGAATCAGCAGTTAGAAAAGACAAGAAACTAATTATTTGCCTTTGTCTATCTTATTAAGAAATGCTTGTGTATGGGAGACGTGTGTCCTCAATACATACGACAAATGTTCACTGGTTATACAATGAGTAAAATAAATATGTACATTTAAACCGGAAATGAAAACTCTTTTTTTGTGTGTCAATTAATGTCTTTTTTATTTGTGTATTGACTATATATAATATCATACCTCTAAATTAAAAATTAACCAGAAGAAAGGGATGAACCATATCTCAGTGACACTCGGTATACTAAAAGTATGGTTTATGATTCTTCCTGTATAAGCTAGGTTTTTAAATTGACGTTGTGTTATTTTTTTACCTTGTACAAATCTTTCTTTTTGATTTTGAATATTTCAGCACTTCGCCAATACTTAATATTTATTCCATTTCAACTGAAAACATGAAAACATCATTAAGTTCGCTATTATTTGATGCACGGCCGCCAAGGGATTATACAAATTTCGGGCCGATCTGTTTTGGATCCTCACTCCAACTTGACCAGTGTCATGTCATAATTTAGGGGAATGTTTCTCCAGAGAGAAATGCCTCATAGCGTAGTTGGTAGGCCCGCATGAACCTGACACCGGATGTAGCTCCCACAGCGACCCATTAGCGACCCTTGATGCACCTTCACCCTTATTAGAACGGTAAACGAGGACGTTATGGCCCTTTATTCGGTAATACCTCTTTTATTAAAAAAGTTAATCTCGTTTAGCTGCGAAATATAGCGCCGTATCCTACGTAAATGTTTAGGGCGATGAGAGGGGTACGTTAATTAAAATAATTAAGAAATTTATATGTAGGTATTTTGTTGATAAAGGTAATTGACTTAGCTGGATTTAATAGGCCTAGCCGACGTGTATTTGGGTCTGGGCTTCAGGAATGTCGGCTTTGAAATATAATTACAGTACATGAGACTACCACGTACAAAAAATAATCCGGTTCCACTCCGACAAACTAATATTCTTCTCCATGACATGTATATCTCTCATGATTTGCCAAACATCTGTTCCAAAATTTCAGCAAATCATCAAAAATATTTTTTTTTGTGAAATAATTTTAATATTGGTGTCATCTTAACACGATATTTCTGTAACGAAGAATTTTGGGGACATCTTCATTGGGCAATCAAATTTAATTCAAAACAATTTATTTAAACTTTCCGCTAAACAAGTCCTCTCGGATTACCCGCGCCAGAAATTAACCCAACATCCACATCCACACGATTTGTTGTAGCAATTGGCCTATACTGATTGTCAAAAATTGGTAACGTCTGGTACGGTACTTTAGGCTTAATCCGAATTTGAGTTATGTTCCTTAACTTGTATTATATCGCGTGTAAGTGGATTGTTGAGAAGTTGATTTGTATAAAGGTTTCGATATCCCCAGTAAAACACGGCAACAAAATAACGGAAATTGGTCCAGTGTTTTAGAAAAGTTGGCTCAATATTAAATGTGGACAATTTGCTAATTGACTCAATCTTGATTAAACTATATTGGGATGATGGTGATGATGATGATGATGATGATAATGATGATAATAATAATTATGAGGAATGACAATATTGATATTTTAAAATTGTATAGTGAATACTATAGCCTCAAACTTGTTCTCATTTAGTTACACTGATCATAATACGTCATGACCCATCTGCACTTACAATAGCATATCTGCGAATGTCTGTTTATGACCATGTCATCGGCGTACAGTTGCGGTCAATAAAAAAATGGGCAAGCTCTTCTTGTGCAGTGTAAAAATGACTTTTTAAATACATGTCAGTCTTGACGTATCAATATTATGTAGCCTATTAATATTAATAATCCCAATACTCAACTGAATTTTAGCAATCTGTGATGAGAATTGTCCCATTTTTTATTTACCCCAAGTCATTTTGGGGTTGGAAAACTAAGGAAAGTCGAGACGTGTAAGTTGAACGATTTTGGAGCAAGTAGTGACCTCTATGGCACTTCCGCTATATGTTTTTTGTCCACAATGTGTTGTTGAGTCTAATCTGCATTATTTTGTTGTTAAAATTAGAATATATTACTTTTATTAAGTGTAATGGAAAAAAGTGAAGTTTGTATATGAGCCTCGAGAATCAAATGGTATTAAAGCCTTTCTATTTCCTCGAGCAACATTTAATCAGCTCAATATCATTTGAAATTGAACGAAAGCTCATTGTTAATGTTCGGTCGCTTACCCTAATTTAGAGGCATCTGATGTATAGGGTGTCCCAACCGAAAGTAGGCACCCTGAATAACTTTGGAGATAAAGTTTTTTTGAAAAATTGGTAAAACACGTCGACCTTGTTTCCAAGGGGGACATATTTTAATGTAATACTTGTATACCTATTATCATCCGTCTACCCTACACGGCCACCTCTTCAAAAAATTCAAATGGCAAAGGGGGTCGAGTGATACATATTTTCATTCAATTCTCTACATAACTGTGTTTTTTTAAACTTTTACCGATTCGTTCCTGAGAAATAATTATTTCATTATTTTAGGTTCTGGAAATAAAAATAAAAGAAGCAGTTTAAATTATCATATGTATTGTTCAAAATGACCCCCACCGACTTCCATAAAGTAGCATAATCTGTTTTGAAATTCTGTACGAACATTTCTGAAAACATCTGGAGTCAATAAACGGCATTCTCGAACAATTCTTTTACGTAACTCTTCCAGATATGCGGGTTTTGTTGCAAATACCTTCGATTTCAAATGTCCCCACAGAAAGAAATCCAAGGGAGTTAAATCGGGTGACCTAGTGGGCCACTCCTCAGGACCTCTTCTTCCAATCCATCGCTCAGGAAACCGATTATCCAAAAATTGACGGACTGTTATAGCAAATTGTGGGGGTGCCTCATCCTGTTGAAAAAACAGTTCGCCCTGTAAAAGATTATCGTTTTCTTCGAGGATTTCGGTAATCCTCGATGTTATTTTCTAACAGATCGAGGTACTTTTCGCCATTTAAATTGTCAGGAATAAAAAACGGCCCGAAAATGTGATCCCCTAAGATGCCAGCCCAAACATTTAACTTCTGAGGCCTTTGGGTATGAGTTTACATGAACAAATGTGGATTGGTTTCACTATAATACCTACAATTGTGCCTGTTTACCTCCCCATTTAACTGAAATGTCGATTCATTAGAAAAAACACGTATTGTACAGTAGATTGGCATTACCGTTTAGTTTTTCATTAAAAATCTCACAGAAATCAAGCCGACGATCGGGATCATCTTCGTTTAATTCGTGTACCAATTTAAATTTATATGGATGGAATTTGTGGGCCTTTACAATTCGATGAACACTGCTTCGTGATACACCGAAATTCTCAGCTACTTTCCTGATCGATTGAGTATTATCCACCTGCAAATGACCCAGAACTGCCACTTCGACTGCTTCATTCCTAATCGGTCGCTGAGGTTCATGCTTTCTGTTTCCTACAGAACCTGTTACCATAAATTTTGTCAATAATTGTAAAACATACTGAGAACCAACCCTTCTATCTGGGTGATTTCTATTGAATATGCGCTCCGTAGCTCTAGCACAATTATCGTTTTAAAATAAATGCCGACAATTTCTATTCTCTCCTGAAGGGTATAAACCATTTTGAAAACTCACTCTGGTAAAATGTATCTCGATTTAAAATTGGTTGTGAACAAATTAATGTTCAAGGACTATCAAATACTTATGAGTCTTTTATTATTCTAAAACTAAACGGACAAGGAAAGTGTTTTTTGTCGAAAAAACTCGTGTTGATCTGAGAGCACTAAAAAATGTAGTTTTCTTATAAATTCCAATACACAGTGCCGTATATTTTAGATTTTTTAAATGATTTCTATTGTGTGCAATCATCAAAAATAAAATTATTTTCCTTAAAAACGAATCGATAAAAGTTAAAAAGAATACAGTTACGTAGAGAATTGAAAGACCTTTCAAAAGATGTATCACTCGACCCCCCTTGCTATTTGAATTTTTTTGAGGGGGTGGCCGTGTAGGGTAGAGGGATGATGATAGGTATACAAGTATTACATTAAAATATGCCCCCTTAGAAACAAGGTCGACATGTTTCACCAATTATTCAAAAAATTTGTGTGTCCAAAGTTATTCAGGGTGCCTAATTTTGGTTGAGACACCCTGTATAATATATATGCATGCGAATTGTTTTACTTCAAGATTTCATCAGGGCAGTACAGATATGTCAAAAAAAACTATCAAAAGCCAAAGATTATACTAAAAATGTTTCGAGATTTAATAAACTTTAGTACAAGATTTAAAAAAAGTTGTATTTTAGAAATAACAATTTAAGAAAACAAAACTAGTGTAACATCTAACTAGCAATACATTTTTGAATAAAGTATACACATATTTGCATTTTTCAGTGACAAAATAATAATGTCTCAACACCAAAAATATTTGGTGTGCTTCAAAAATTCAGTCATTTTTTTTCTATCAGTATGGAAAAGGATTAATGAACAACCTTCATACTGTGGATTTGCACCTTTTGTCAATTTATTTATTTATTTATTTATTTTTTCGTTACAATGTAGCAACTTTTCCTGGCTGAACCGATGAATTCAATGTCCTTATAAAAAACTCCCACGAGAATCCTTAAAAATTGAGACAAAAATTAATGTGATTAAAAAATTATTCGCAAAGTTAACTTCGCAAAGAAAATTCATCATAAAATCTTGCTGGCTTTTTCACGTTATAATACCCTTATAGATATTAAAATTTCAGTAACTTTAACGATTTTAATCGCTAATAAATACAACGTTACATTTTCGAACATCTTTAAAGTATTAATTAATTAAGTACAAAAAGTCCTTTCAAAATGTCTGAGAATCTTTATTAAATATTGAAAAATCTATACCAAAGCTTTTAGGACTTCCAATTAATATTTAATCTTTACGATGAAATAAAAACTAAAATTTAATGGGTAATATTTACTATTAGAGCTACTTTACTGAGAAATTTTAAATGTAAACATTAAAGTATATATATATATTTATATTTAACATTTAAGTATATATATTTAAATCCAATTTTTACAGCCATGTTCCTAAAGTTCTTTTTGGTATATTTTAGATGATATAATACATTTCTTTTAGCTTTCTGTCTACCACATCAATAGTTGGGATTTCATTTCTCTGATACGCGTCGTAAACTAAAGTTCTTAAAAGTTTTGCTAACGATGGGTCCAGAGTTTTCGATTGACCGGCGTCGGATCGTTGTTTTCTTGGGAGGTCACCTTCTTTCACCAGTTTGTGTAGACCGGGAACATTAGTCAGATATGCTGTTTTACCTAGTACATTTAAATCATACAAATTAAAGTCATTAGCTCGTCGCCTTAAAAGATTATTGTAAACTTTAAAGCAAATTTGTTTCGCTTGCTCTTTCAAATGTAGCCGATTTTTTCTCATTGAAAACACTGATAAACTTTGATTTTCTTTATCTCTGTAATCACTATCACTTTCATTTTTACAAACACGATAAGATGTAGACGTAGAGACCTCCCACAGTTTAAACATTTTTCCATTAAATACGATAACCTTTTTTTTCAAGAACACACCATCAAATAAACAGATGTAAAATAGTTATTACTTATAATATTACACTTACCATTAACTACAGAACTCACTGCATCACAATAACCTTCTTAAATTATTTTCAAAAACACACCACCAAATAAACGTAAAATAATTATTACTTATAATATTACACTTTCTCCTACAACGCACTGCTAAACAAATCGGTAACAAAACTAAGTGCGGACCTGAAGTGTCACATAATGTAAACTCCGTCTCGGTCGCGTACCAACAAAAACAACAATCATCCTTCTCGCTTTAATGTGAGCGGCGGAAGAGACGTCTCGTCACTAAAGCGATTTCTCCTACCATTCTTTCCCAAAACTTTATGATAATGTCATACTTTCGTTCAACACTTTGTATATCCCATTTTTGTAATCCAAACAAATTGGAATTCAATGGCCTGCAAGTCAATGAAATTTGCTATCCACAGAGATAAAGTGCACTAAAATCGATCCAAATTTGTAGGAGTTATCAATGTTTGATATTGCTCTAATTTTCTGGTTGATCCACTTTGAATTTTGAGCAGTTTATTTGTTTGGTTTCACTCAAATATTCCCTGCCTAGTAAAAATCACCACGTAGCTTGGTTGTAAGACCAATAATCTATCATTTAAATTTGAAATTAGGGATTTATTGGGTTATATTATTATATTAATACTCTTGCCTCTTTAAAATAATTGATCACCTTGTACATGTTTAATGTAATATCAATTAATATTTGTTTCTATTACCCTCATATCGTGTACCTTTACCAGACAGAATCAAATTACATAAGAAACCACTAGATTTTTCAAAATTTGTGAGTTTCTCCAGCTGAAATAAATATGCTATCAAATAACAAACCCATAAGCCATAATACTGAAATATGTATGCTCGATTTTAGTGAAAGTGTGTATACATGCACTGTTAACATACAAATATTACAACACACGGTCTAATATGACAACAGTTCGGCTCGTTTTATGTTAAACACATAACTTTACTTACCAAACACAACCTTGGTGCATCCCATTGCGATTTAAATAGACCTTTTGTCAGCCTAAAATGTAAACTTCTCGAGGACGGTGTTGTGTAAAAGCTGTTTAAATATGGGTTAGTTTTAACACAATTAATTAATTGTAATAAAAAACATTGCGAAGCATAAACAAACGCAGGAAAAGTTAGGTTAAGTGAAATTGAACCAATTTTACAGGAAATGTTTTTTAAGTTTCACTTGATGTGTTTGAGTGTTTTTTCAAAAGGTTTCTTATAAGAATTTTTTAAAATGTATGCGTTACACGCTGTATGTATGATTCATGTTTGAAACATAAGAAATATTTATATATTTTTTTTAGATTAACAATTCAAACACCACCAAATAACAACTGTACAAATTCCTTCCTTTATCGAACTTATAAACTAGATTGGAGCAAAGATTTGTTAGAAACTTTAGGAACATGTTTATTCTGTGATTTCAATAAACAGGTATTAAAGTATTTAGAATCGCCCGAGGAATCGTGAAAATACTTCACATTGAACAATTTACTATTTTAAAACAATTAATTTATGCTTAATTTGACTTAGCTGTCTCTTAAGTCACTTTTCACCTAAACTAATATCGTTAATTAATTAATTAATTCTCTGTCAAAATGTCCTTCATCATGCCAAATGTATACCCAAAATGTATGCTTAATGCCTTTATTTGCTAACTCATTTAATAATTAATTAGACTAAGAGTAATTAAATTTGTCTTGCGTGTTCAACAATGTTTTACATAATAGATTTTTCTTGCGAAATGTAATTATGTTTTTTTCGCAACAGCTTTTGTTGTTTGTTTCAGTTTTTACGTCTCATAATGAATACACGTAAATCAACTGGGTATAAGAAAATGTCAAATATTACATTTGCAGGCTCAGTAAAGTGAAAAGTTTTTAGGAATCAATTTGGGTAAAACATCAAAGTTAATTTTAATACATTGAAAGTCACTAACGGGCCCATTTCAGGTAATTATTAAAATGGGTCTTTAGTAACATCAATTATTATTAATTAGACACCGGCCAATTTTCGTGCGTGCAGGGCTGGCGCATGGGGTAAGACACACTAACAATCATTTGTATGAAACAATTAAAATACATACCTCGAGTGCCTAAATATTTCATGAAGAGATGATGGAAGTTGTTACTGCGTAAAGAAATATCCTCTATTATTTTACATTCCTTAGGTATTGATTTCCACGTAGGTAGCTACAGTTGTCTCCATTGCAATATTGTAAGTCGCCCTGTAAACATGGGGTCTTTTAATTGCAGCCACAAATGAGCGACTGGCCGCCTATCAGTGGTTTCGTTTGTGTCGTTGTTCTAAGTTGTGCTCATCCTTTCAACTTAGCAGCACTGTACCGGTGAGGACCATAAGTTCGCGACACATATGTCCACGGTCTGCAACCTTTATGCGGGCCTCGCCCATGACACCTTCTGCTTCTTAATTAAAAAAAAAGTGGAATTTTGCACTTTGCAGAAAATTAAAAATCGATGTGAGGATATGGGACTAGCTGAATGGCATATGTCGGGTTGATTGCCAGTAAAGTAGGGAAGTTTTTAAGATATTTACTAAAAATTTTTTGTTTTATTTTTTTGCTAGAGTCTTGTAAAGTTAAAAAATAATTTTTGTTTTAATAAAATTTTTCGAAGATAATTTTTTTGTCCAAATAGTTTTAGTTCCAATAAAAAACCATATTTCTCAGGATGATAGGCCCACTATTGCATTACGTTCATAAAAAAAATCATGACGCTAATTGTACCAATCTCCAAATATCACAGTCACCACTTTTAACAGAGCTACCAATGTAGCCAAGTGACCTAAAACATCAACAGACAAAGACAGAAAACAACTACGATACAAAATGGCGACATCCGTTGCCGGGTAAATCTAAAATTTACAATAACCAAAAGTTAGTTTAAATTAGCACACGAAATTATTACAATATCAGAGGGATATTAGATAAATTGCCAACAAGGCACGATAAATCGATACTAATCATTATTAATGATGGCTGTTCCAAAGAACAACCAAGGTGAACTGATCACCGAAAAGCAAATTCGCCCAAGGCGTAAATTGAGATAAATACGGTACGATATTATTATGAAAATTACCTCAAAGGTACGTTAAATCAATATAGCAATTTTTTAAATAATGATGATCATAAAATTACACGATAATACCAGAAAACCTATAAATTTTACCAGACCGCTGAACTAGAGGTGTTGTCTTCAGAACGCTACACTAGTAAGAAGGAAGAAGCATCGTAGTATTGTGCTACCTAAACTCGATTATAGTTTGAAAAGAGACAAACGTTTAAGAGTACAGCATGAGCAATAAAGATAGTTAGATATTTAGTGCAAAAATCTGCAAAACCAACTGTTCCAGTAGAAATCAGTGGCGCAATCTGGACTAGACTAGCAGAAACTTAATTCATCGTGGATAACAACAAACTGGAATGAAATGGCTTGCAATTTTGTTACATAATACTAATAGTTAACCCAGAATGACGAAATTTGTGGGTAAAACCGGAGTTTAACTAAAAATACACGAAAACCTAAATAACTCCTAAACTAATAAATTTCGCATAACACAAATGAGGGTCAAATCGATACGTATTGAGATCCTCTATCACCCTGCGTCGGTTGATCCATCTTCAGTGAAACACCCTGTATATTGTGAAAACTATGTATAGTACCTTACTATCATGTAGAAACAACTCCTCTTTGTATTGCTAAATGTTAACTGTAATTTACTTCGTGTAACAAGCTGTCAATCATTTCTTATGAATTGGGCCCACAATTTAAGTTCGAAGGACTCCTGTTATTTCACAAAACAAATTGAATTGTATTTTGTGTTATTCATTTACGCTACTCAGGTCCTTCAATAATTTTGTTTCAATTCAAAGATGGTACATTTCTCAGTAATGTAAAAATTCAAATTTTTTACACGAATAGATTTTTCAAAGATTTTACAACTCAATTTCATAAAAAAATTACTGTGGGATCTTTATCCAGAAATACAAAGTATACATTGTCCCATCGATATTAATTACACAAAACTGGCGGTCTCAGAATATGTGAAATACATGGTGTTCGACTTTAACTTCCCCAACATAGAAATCTCGCTTACCTTAGATGATAATTCTGAGTGAATGAAACGATGTAATACACTTTAGTTTTATAAAAATCGCATAAAACACAAAAAGTTTTAGAAGAAGTTTTACATGTTAAATAATCAACATATGAGAGAAAAGCAAAATACGAATTTATTAATTTTTTTCCAAATATCTGAAAAAGCAAGCAGATAATTAAGTTCTGATGACCACAATGTCAAGCAAGAACACGCAACTTTTCCCAAATTTAACCGATGTTGTAACTCTCAAGATAACCGGGATCTCCATGTTGGGAAAATTAAATCCAAACACCCTGTATATTCATTATTTTTCACCCTCTTATTTTTGACATACACTTGTTGTTTTTGGGACTGTAAAATATTACCATAGGCATGGTGCGTCCGGATGTACTTCTGGTGTCTTCATGGGTCACTTTTTAGATTTTATTTAATTTCATTACATAATATATATATACATATATATATATATATATATATATATATATATATATATATATATATATATATATATATATATATATATATATATATATAGATTTTAATATTGTATCCGCCTTTAATTAAATGTTTTATATTTTGTAGCCACCTTGAAAATATGGCGCTCACGAGTAATAATATTCTCTCGTTTTTATCACCGGAAAGTTTTTTTGTTTGTAAATTTTCGTGTTTGCCGATATGCTTATAATTTAAACAATCTTATGGTCAAAATAAAAGCTTTTGTGTTTTATTCTTTCAGGTTTCTATGGATGTTTGTGACATAAAACTCATTTAATCATTAATGGTTCCAGCAAATACCAAATTTCAAATAGTTCAGTTGGGAATGCACCAATACCATTTTATTGAAATTATCACATCACATATCGTTTTGAATTTGTAAGGATTAGTTAATTTCCTACGATTTAAAAATACTTCTGAAGAATTGGTGATAGGAAATGTAGATTATTTTATTGTCTGTCATAATAGGTTTTATAATAATTTATATATTCATTATCCTATATATTTTTTCATATTGCTGTGCCCACCAGTAAATATTACTGCCCCTAACGCGATACACCTTGCGTCAGAAGATATATTTTTGACAAAACCGAATAAAAATATAAGTGGTGCCAATTTATTTTGATATGGTGCAATTTTATTTCACACTGCCGATAAAATATTGAATTTAGTTTGTCAAATATAAAGTTCCTTTTAAATAGGCCTATGTGAGCATATGGTGTGTGAGGTTTATTATTGAGTTTTCACACCTCTTAGTAACATACCGTTCGTATTTTAATTATATCCGCTGTTCACTCTTGAACAGATAAACAGTTCAGAAACCTGTTTTAGATATTTTGCATTTTAGTTAAAAAATTTTATATTTGCAGTCAATTGATCTTACTGCGCCTTTATTACCTTACTTTAACTATTCTTGTTATTGCTGTTCAATTGAACATCAATAAAATAGTTAGATATACATATTTTTAATGAATATCTTGACTGCGTGTTTGTATCCAAAGAAGTCCAGTTTCTAATGCCCACATTTTATTATGTATCACCAATAATGTAAATAAATGTAGATGATAGTGTATATCAAGGACTGATTAATTGAGAAATTGGTTGGTTGAATGAGAAAGAGACACCATATGGTCAGCACGTTCACCTGATCTGACACCCCTAGAATTTTTTATGGTGCCAAAAGTTGGATTCGCAAGAGAAAGATCAACTATCAAATTGATTTGACACGTTCCGTATTTTAGATAAGATAGTTTCACAAATTTCTTGTCGATAGTGATTTTCAATTCGCTATTATAACTGTTTATTAAAAATGGTGCGCCACAAGGATCTTACATAGGACCCACTCTTTTCCTTCCTCATTTTAATGACTCACTAATTGTCTAGTCTCGTTTACACAGTTTCGCTGTTAACTGTAAGTTCTTTCTTCTTTTTAACAAGCTAACACTGCAGCCGAGTCTTACATCTCAAGATATACACAACAGCTGAATTGATTCAGACATATCTTTAACCGTTTAAATAAGGAATCTTGTAGATATGTCCGATATATCCTCATAAAAATAACTGCAATAGCTAACTCTTCATAGGTTTGATATTGACATCATATCATGTTGAAAAATTGTGATTGACACACATCTCTAACATCAATTTAATATGTAAATAATTGTTGGCGACTTCACTTTTTTGTAGTTATTTTAGAAACTGTTAGAGTAAATAACATGGTTTATATCATTACTAACTTCATACATTTGTAGCTAAACAGAATTGCCCTTACGCTACAGAACTGCGTGCCGTATCACAAATAGCAAACTATTCAAATTCATTATCCACTTATGTTACTCTGGTGTTCTATAGTTTTGATGTATTTAAGGTCAAAGTGGATAGAGAGATATAGTATATCTCTTTATCGAAGTTGAGACGTATTTATATTATAAATAGTAAGTCTTAAATTGTCCGAAAGCCATTCATCACTTATGTTTCAAACTTCATCTGATTTATTTATTTATTTATTTATTATTTATTACATTATTCAACAGTTATAATACCAAATTATAGAATAGAAACTACCAAAAAAAAATCACATAATTGTATAAGAGAAAAATGTATACAAAATATTAAATAGATTTACAATGTATATCTACACAGTGTAGATAAGAGATAGAGCTGGGCAAGTTACTTAAAAAAAGTAACTAGTTACTAGTTACAGTTACTTGATTAAAAAAGTAACTATGTTACATGGTAACTTGGTTACTTTTTTTAAAGTAACTAAGTTACTAGTAACTTTACGGAAGTAACTAGTTATATTTATAAGTTACTTTTACATTTGTATTATTCTTGTCGGTGTAACTAGTCACTCTACTCTTGTCACTTGGATTTTGGTTTTATAAGATCTAAGGTTAGTTAGGACCACTGAGAACCTCGTCTGTGGTTAGGACTATTAAGAAGTATTTAATAATGAGGATAGGAGAAAGGAGAGATCATATAAAATGCGTTTCTAATTAATAATAAATCTATTTTTTATTAGCTTTTAATAACACTAATTTTTCAAAAAGCGAATCTGATAGTGCGTGCCTTTTTGGAGCATTTATGTGCGTTGCAAATGAAAATAACCGTTCAACTGGAGCTGACGATGGTAAATTAGTGTTGAAACATATAAAAATATTTTTAATAATTTTATAGTCATCTAGCGTATTTAAATGTTGTCTACTGTCATCTAGATAATTTAAAAGTTCAATTTCAATTTTTTTCTGTTATGTTTACCTATGTTTACCTTGAGTCAAATGATGATGATTGACTTGGTTCCTCAACATTTAATAACTTAGTTCTTTTCTTTGATCTTATGTTGAAGTAGTCTTTTATAAATTTTCTTTTAGATGTAGAAGGTTCGTTGTCGGGTATATACTCCGGATCTTTATCGCTATCGGCCCTAAATGGATCGTCTAGTTCCTTCTCAGAACTGGTATTAGTCAAATTGAACTAAAAATGCACAGTTTTGTAAAATATTTTTTAGTGAAAATCCTCTAAGTTGGCTAAGAACAAAAATGTTAATATTTTATTTACTTACCTCTGTATCAGACATCATCAAGTATATACAATTAAAATAAAAAGGCACTCTATTCTACTAAGAGCTAACATACAGTACTAACACTTGCCCGTCCAAATGAAAGCAAGATACTAACCTGTGTCAACTTGTCTAATACAGTCCTTAATGTAGGGAAGGGATTCACATCACATGAATCATGAATCACATGAAGGTACTTATAGTGTTTTAATAACTTTGTCAAAATAAAAAGTAACTTTAGCAAATAGTTACTTTTAATAACATTAATATATTCTAAGTAACTTTAGTTACTAAAACTAACTTAAGTTTTCAAAAGTAACTTTAGTTATCGAAAAATAACTTAAGTTATAAAAAACAGAGTAACTTCTAGTTACTTCCAGAAAAAGTAGCTAAGTTACAGTTACAGTTACTCATATTATAAAAGTAACTAAGTTATAGTTATAGTTACCGAGAAAGTAACTAGTTAATAACTTTAGTTAAAAGTAACTAGTTACTGCCCAGCTCTGTCTACACTTATGCATAATATGATATACTTAGACATATAAACATATATACACATATATACACATAAAAATTATTAAAAAAAAAATAATAAAGATGAAAGAGAATTTTTCTTTTTTTTTGTCAACAATAAAACAAGAAGAATTCAGTTTAATTGTAAGTTATGTTATGTTTGGAAGTCTACAACTGAGAATATTCAACGATGGATCTAACTTATTATATACATTACATATTTGCTGATACGGAAAAAACTTTTTTATGTTCGATTTTGATACTGGCAAGTAAAATAAGATTGCGATACCTAGATTCTGTCCTGGAAATATGAAAATTAAGCATGGTTAAAATATCTCCACAATCAATGTGATGTTGCAAAATTTTATTGAGAAAAATTAAGTACGATTTATGCCTGCAATTATCAAGGCTATTCATCAAGAAGTCATAACAAGATCAGCATATGAGTAGCCAATATCAGGATAAGTCCCTTCTACTTGAAACTTAGCGTATTTTAAAACCGCCGTTGAATTCCTCCAAATTTTGAGTATGTAGGTATATCGTAATTGAGGGAACAAATTATTGAGGCATATTCAAGATGCGATCTAACATCTTAATATGCACCAATGTCTACAATTCTACGTGATTTTTATTTGTGATTTAATTACATGTTTTTTTAAGTAACACCTAAATGAAGAATATCCAAACTCATGATAGGGAGTTTTTTCTTAGAATTAAATTTACCAGAACAAATCGACCACTATGAGGCTACTGCAGTTGCACTTCGTGAAGTACCTCTGCCGTTCAAGAAAAAGGAGAGATTAAATTTTAAATATAATTCTAATCTTTGTGTTTCGTATAATCATTTAAAAAAATATATAATCCATTAAGTCATTTTGATTAAATTCCGCTTTTATTAATTAACTTCTTTTCAAATTTTGAAACATTTTATCTTTTGATTCATTAAACGATTCTTATTTATTTTATCTCGTTTTTTGATTTCTGTGGCAGTACAAAATGTACTGCAATTATCAATATTAGTTTCATAACAAACTAATTCACGTTTTACTTCATTAATTCCATTGATATAAAATTCTTTTACCACAGCTTTGCCTTGGAATCAAATCAAAATAAAATCAAAAAGGTGTCATTGAAATTCTCGTTTCATAAATGAAGACACATTGATTTTCCAGTAAAAAATTTAACCTAGACCAAATAATTTATCATTAGTTTCAGGGTTTCAGTTTACTTTTTTTTACAATAAGTATTAAATACTCTTATTGATAATAAATGAAAAAAAATTGTAAAAAACTTGTTATCTAAAATTATTCCTTCCACAATTTACCGTTTTAGTGAATTGGTGTTATAAAGTCGTTGTAATGTTATAATGAATCTGCTTCCATTGAGGAAAAACTGCCACTTTGCATACATATAAATATGATCAAGAGAAAATTTTATGGAAATGTAGCCAAGGAGTTACAGTAAATATATAACTAAACATAATATATTTTGTCGAAAGTGGATTGTTCTTTGGATCTGTAATTTTGTAGATAAATTCGGCTTTTACACACAATTTTCACAATTCTTAGATTTATCACTGAATAAGAAATAAATGTAATTTATTTAACATGATTTTTTAATGAATAATGATTTTTTTTTTGTGAAATTTTCTTCTTTATTGACAAATGCATTAATTGTATTCAATTTTTCAATTACCCATTTAAGAACCATTCACAGATCACCTAAAACAGTAGCGTTTATAATAAATTGTATATGCCATAGCAGTTACTCTAGAATTTCCAGATGTAGATTAAGGGCATGAGCAAAATTTTAATAAATTTCCTGTTAAAACTTTCTAAAACCCTAAACACAGAGCTAATTACACCGAGAGGTGCTGCGGTCAACAGGAAATTGAAGAAAACTGTATAAATTTAACTCTTACTACATACATGTCCATTGTCCAGGATGTATTTGTAACACACGTTTGGCTTTATTTCGCATAAAATTTTGAGTTGATTTAAATTTGTTAAAGGACTCTTAAAAACTATTTTTGTATATGATATAAATCATCATGTACAATGTGGTCAAATTTCGATATTTGTTAGGGTAACTCGGTAACTGTAAGAAATACAAAAAATGGAAAACACAAATTCACTGGGGGAAACAAAAAATTTGCTATCGTCTTTTGTTTTCGAGTTATAAACAAAAGTTCGATTTTTCGACATTTAGACACATGTCAACATCTTGGTTGTTTTATAAAGTTATGAAAAAACAGCTTTTACATTCTTTACGCACTTTTTTCTGTATAACACAGTGACGTCGAGATAATTAAAAAAAGATGCAATTTCGAGTTCTGACATAAAGTTGTATTTTTTTTAAAATGGGAACCATAGTTGGCTACGGTTTAGTTAAAAAGGACATTTTTTTCTCTTTCAAACTATATATCATATTTGGGGTCGCTTTTGATGTGTAAGTATTTAATAGCGAAAATAATCTTTTAGTAGATTATATTTTATCCGTTTGTCAGCAAATTGCATATTAATAATTTTGTTTCCGTCATAATGACACCCCATTTAATCGTAAAAGTGAAGATGTCTTCCGAAAATTACGAAAAATATGATTTGCTAGAATGCTTTATTCAAAGTAATAACAATTATGATATTGCATCCGAAATATATTTCAATCGCTATCCATATATTTCAATCGCTATCCATATATTTCAATCGCTATCCAGAAAGAAGACAACCTACTAATGCTATTTTTAAGAAGTTAAAAGAAAATTTCATTAATTGTGGGTCCTTCAGCAAGCCAAGACCAAAAAATTACGACATTGAAGATGCTGAAGAATCTTCTATAACTATAATTGGAATGGCGATTGCAAATCCTTCAGTTTCAAGTCGATAAATTGAAGCTGATTCTGGGATTTCAACATGTCGAGCTTTGGATATTTTGAAGACACACAAATTCAGGCCATATAGAAGAAGGAAACAATATCACCTGCAACCCACTGATCTTCAGCGACGATTGAGGTTTTGCATATGGTATTGTCAAAAGAGGCAATACGATCCATTTTTCTATAGAAATGTTGTTTGGACAGAAGCCTACATTAGCAGTGCAGGAATTTTCAACAGGCATATCGAGCACTATTGTTGTTGGTCTGATATGAACCCTCACCGTACCGTTGACGTGCGATCCCAGGGACGCTTTGGTTTTAGTGTTAGGTGTGCTCTACGTAGCAATCGTGTTTTAACATATCACATATATCATGAACATCTTAATGGCCAAAGTACTACGAAATCTTAAAACCAGCAAATTATTGAGAAATTTATGGACAATCTACCCCTAACTGAGGCAAGAAATCAGTTCTTCCAACAAGATGGTGCACCACCTCATAATATCAGGATCCTTTCAAAATTATTAAATACCAATTTTTGATGACGCTACTGGATTTTTTTTTGGGGCTACATTAAAGACAAATAATTCAAGAAAATAGTACCGACATAAATGAAATCAGACAAAATTTTATAGACTGTGTGAATTCCATTTCAAATCTTCATATTTATAATGCAGTTCAGAGTGTTATGAAGAGGTGTAATTTATATATCGAACATAACGTACATCAGTTTGAACATTTACTTTAATTTGAATTTTTATTTTTAATTGTAATGTGTTATAAAATTAGATATAAATATCCGACTTTTGGTCTTGGCTTGTTGATGGACCCACAATTAAGCAGATTTTTTTTAACATCTTAAAAATAGCTTTATTAGGTTTTCTTCTTTCTGGTTGGCGATTGAAATATAATTGTAATTACTTTGAATAAAGCATTCTAGCATATTATATTTCTCGTAATTTTCTAAGACATTTTCACTTTTACGATCAAACGGGGTGCAATTATGACTTGAAACAAAATTATTAATATGCAATTTACTGACAAACGGGTAAACACTGCCATAAATGACACTGCCTATTTGGAATAAATATAAAAAAAAACGCAAAAAGTAATTTACTAAAAGATTATTTTCTGCTATTAAATAGTTACACATCAACATATAATACATAGTTCATCAAAAGCGATCCCACTTATGATATATAGTTTGAAAGAGAAAAAATTTCTAAACTAAACTATAGCCAACAATGATTCCCATTTAAAAAATACAACTTTATACCATAACTCGAAATTTTTTGAATTTTCTCGACGCCACTGTATTATATAGAAAAAGGTGCCTCAAGAATGTGAAAGTTTTTTCATAACTTTACAAACAATCAAGATATTGACATGTCTAAAAGTCGAAAAACCGAACTTTGTTTATAACTCGAAAACAAACACGACAGCAAATTTTTGTTCTCGCCAGTGAATTTATTAAAAAAAAGAGATCGAGGTCGTGTCCACCCCTGTACACTGACATGTATTTTCAAAGTAGAATTGAACGTCAATTATCGGTTAGAAATAAGTACGCAGTTAAAACATAAAAATTAAATCACCAGAAGCAATAAGTCAGTGGTTACCAACCCTCTGGCAGTAGCGGTTTGAATCTAACCCTAATGCATTTACCATGCTCCTCCAGTTAGCCGACTGCTACAAAAAAATGACATCAGAATACTTCAAATGTCCCCACCAAATGAAATTAGTCAATACCGTACATATATTTTCCAATAAAGTTAAAACATTAAATCGAGAAAGGTATACATTTTGCATAAAAAATTTTAAGCATTATTACTTCAGAAAAAATCATTTGTGTATAGTCGAATTGTTCAAATGCTCTACTAGACTTGGAGTTACCACCAACAGGCCAACTTTAAATGTTTGTTTGGAGGAATACTTACAGAAACTAATATGCTGTTTTGGGAGAAACATCATATGTGAAGTAATTTTTTTGAATTACGAAAAATTTTTACCTAGAGTAACGTATTTACATATTTTCTTTTATTAGTAAAATTTCTTACTTTATGCATTTTGAAAATTTCGTAGAAAATCCACAACTATGATACTATGATAAGAAACAATCAACAGACAGACACGAAGGCAGCTATTTCATATTTCATATTTGAAATTAAGATATAAAATCGATTTTGGTGGATAACACATATTTTTAAGTTAATTGTTGTTTTAACAACGAAGCAAAAAAAACTATAAAAATACTAGTCCTACTATTTTTGTCAAGCATCTTACATAACAGCACCTAAACCTCCATTGCAAAATTAGTAAATCATGTAAAAATAAGTATAATAATAACTGTAACTACTTAAACCACAGTATTACCTTGAAGTCAATGATTCAAAACGATATAAAAAAGGTATCATTTACAATTATTTTTCGATTTAAAATTATTTTATGAATGAGTTTGGCTTAATTAATTTTTAATTAACAATAGGTGAAAACAGAACGTAAACACAAGTCAATATAGAAAAAATTCTATCTGTTGACGCAGAACGAATTTCTGTGTGGCACAATAGGCATGTCCACAAAAAATGATTTGCGTTAATACTATTTAAAATCATACATTAGAGGCTTTATTACGAATAGTAGAGGATCCGAATTAAAAACAACCTTCACCCATCCGTTTAATGGATGAAAAATATTTTATATTAATTTTAATATGTTATAAAATATATCGCGAGTGGGTTGGCTAAAAAATTCCTGGCAAGACTATGATTAATTAAAAATTCAAAAAATAACTTTTTTTTAACATTGTACTTATTTGTTTAAGGAAAAAATTTTATTCCAATCGAAACCATGAAGCCTATAGAATATGCAAACGTTAGGTTGTCCATTTTTTCCTGGCGTAACTATTGGGTTGCCAGGTATAAACAGGTAATTCGATACTAGTAATTTACATTCTGTTTAATGAATAAATCTTATAGCAAAATAAAGGTAATTAAATTGCGAACAGAATGATATAGGGTTGTCTGCGAAAAATCTGGTTTAAATTCCGGTTGGCGAGCTTTAAAAAGCGAAATATTGTTGAGAATGAAAATGTGCGACAAAGAGGTCCGAGCAAACTATCCGGTGCGCTAGAAGAGGACGTAGCATTGCAGCTGCGCGGCTCGTCCATCGGATGAAAGAGAGTGCGCATACTATTTGTTCGTGCAATTGAGAAGGGTAGCGATAGACTAGTAAATACTCTGAGGGTGTGTAAAATATTGCCACAAATTAGGTTTGCTTTTGTTTTTTTCTTTTCAGGAACTAATCTTATTTATTATTAATATGGGCAACAAGCGAGCATGTGATGTCACATCGCTAGTCTCTACTGCGGAACGATTTCTAGTCTCGCCGCGTTGGGACAAGTTCTATTATGAATAACTTTCTGAAAAAATTAGTTACATTTTTGTTATTGTTATAGTGATTTTTAATACCGATAAATCTACCATTTTCCGTTGAGAACAAAATTTTCTGGACAGACCCTATTGATTTAGTGAGTTTCTTACGTCTGTTATTAGTTAAAATTTACTGCTTTTTATCAAACATTAAGCTAAGTTTCACACACATTCTTTCTTAACAAGATACTGCAAACCCTGTAAATATTGATGAGAATTGTATAAAATATTCAGATCAGAGGTGAGTGTGGTGGCCATAGAGCAGGTATTCCATTATATATCTATAGCATATTGACTGATTTAGATTTATAATGATTTACTGGGAATCTATCAAATTTCGTTTTAATACTTCCTTTTTTAAAGGGAATATTCAACAAAAATCAGTTTTTTATGTTCGTTTTTAATTCCTTCCTATCAGGGAAATAACACAATTTTAGTTCCATGTGCATACTTTTTCTTATTTTGGTGAGAATAATCAGCTACCAAAATATTCCCTGCATTTCGCTAACTCCTGTATTATGGAAATATTTAACAATTATTTTGATTATTTCAGTAGGGTTCTTTTTTATTATTGCGACGCTGTAGTATTCTCCAACAAATTACAGTTTAGTTCCTCTTTGCCAGTAGCAAATTTTGAATACTTTTCAATATTCTTGAGTACCTAATATGTAATTAATTACACACAACCTACTCCCGGTATTACTTTCTTTTTACCAAAAAGTACACAGGTAAAGTTTCGCTGCTACTATTTGGAAAATAGCCAACAAAATTGTCTGAATTTGCGTTTAGGTCAGAAACGGAGCCAGGTCAAGCGTAAGAGACTGAGGGTAAACATTTGTGAACAGACTTTCGTTATGTTCCTGTTATAACACATAAATTTGCACTTCTAGTCTGGTGAACGACGAGCGACTGACCGAAACGGATTATCTAGCTTATTGACAAGTTAACTAACGAACTTACTTTACATTTAGCTATTTTCCACACACATAGTTTGCTATTTAAGCGTTTTAAATGCTGAATATGAGTTGAACTAATACGGTAGTTTTCAGTTACATGAGTTTTCATCCAATAGAAAATTTCATTGTGGCTAGATTAGTCGAAGTTTCTATGTAATCCTGCAAGGTTTGCTTTATTCCTTAGAGGCAGTGAATAATAATAGCTGTTCAACAATATGATTAGATATGTAAAGTACTGTCAATGGCATATATACATATATACTGAAGAAAATGTAAAGATAATGGTTATTACCATCCTCCAAAAAACAACCTCAATGTTAATATAGTAAAAAATATAAAACGTTTACTTTTGGTTCAGAATATGAAATTTGTACATTACGACGTTTCGGATTTATCAATAAATAATCAACATTCAGAGTCTTTGGACTTGGGATTAATTTTGGTAAAAGTTATTTTTCATGTACCGTTTGGAAAAGTCTTTGAATCCAAATCCATATGAGTTGGGAAAAGTAAACAAATTATTGTTGCAACAAAAGCCTCACATATTATAAATATTAACAGTAAATTCTTTGCGTGAATCTAATTTCGAGCAATTTCTTTGAGAAAGTAGCATTATTTATATTAATCATTTCTTTTTGATCAGCTTGAAGTTTGTTTTCTATAGAGCTTATAATACATACCTCGCGACATTAGATGATTTCCATCCACCACGTATTTTGAGCATGATGACAATTTCAGCTCCTACAGCAGTGAGCAGCTAGCAGCTCGAAGGATTCAGCAATTTCAAATATTCAGCAAGTTTTGTGGGTACGCCTCCAATATTACTTATACCCACAGATTGTTTTGTACACTCTCCACTTCAATATCCAATTGGTGATGAGCGAAAAGAGGAATATTTTCTAAATAGTTCAACCAGATTCAAACTGAATAAGATTTACAGGAAAGAAAACCAAGCTAGCCTAAAGCAGAATAAGTGTAAGATAGACATAACGACATAACAATAAACGGTTACAATTTATAACAATGAATGCATAACTTACCCTATTAACTAGCTTAGTTATCACAAACTGGAAAAGATCCGTAAAAACTTTGCAGCACCATGTATGTTTCTATGGTTGTCTCCGAGAGTAATGTTCGATGTGGTAAAAAAATATGCGTAAATTTTGAGAACGACCGTTCGACATCTACTGATGTAATACAAGCATACCTAAAATAGTTTTTAAACCTACTTAACGGATATGCAGATGCACCATCAGTACTATCACAAATTTGTCTGAATCTGGTAAAACCTGTGTCTTGCTTTAATACACGTGCGAACTTTTCTCATTTTTTGCGTCACCTATATCGTGTAGCAGTCGATTTACTTCGTCCACTATTTGCAGTGACTTCGCTAACCGGAATGCACTGTTTTGTAAGTTTTTCATGGCATCATGTAATCTTTTATAGTTCTTGTGAATAGTTTCTAGAGTTTCAACAGAAACATCCTCGAATTTTGTCTGGCTATCCTTAATAGCTGCAGCCTCGTCTGAATTTAATTGTAGTATCAAAGCTTTTATTTATTGTAAATATTCAGCATAATGAAAAGCTGCCTTTAATCATATTTTCCAACGTGTAAGAATCAGCTTTGGTGGTTGAGGAATACTGGGACACTTGCTATGAAATGCGCGAAGAAGTTTAGGAGATTTAAAAACACTTTTTTTGTACTTGCTATTAATGCATCTACCTCTGGAAAACCTTGTCGAATAGTTTCTGCCACTAGGTGTAAAGCATACACTCTACACGTAACATGTACCAACCTACAATCGTGTTCTTGAGAAGAATGGCCTACCAAATGCATTGTCGCGGCACCGTCGGTCACAGACATCAACACTTGACTTTTTGACAGGTCAAATTTTTCTAACATCTCCAGCATCACCTGCGTATTGTTTGGCCAGTATACTCAGTTAGTCTTTTGCTAGCTAGTAATAGTGGATATGTCGGTTTAAGAGGGTCCAGTACACGTACTGTAATATTTAAAATAGATTTTTCTGTCGTTTCGTCAACACATAACCACAGCCGTGTATTGTTTAGTACACATTTCATCTTTTTTACAATGTGTTCGCTTACACTTGGTAGATAGTTATGCAACGTTGTGTGACTTGGTAACGCCACCTTGGGATTGTATTTATTCCAGAACTTCTGAAATGGTTGTTTATCGACTTTGTGCAGCGGAACATCACAGTCAATCAGCCTTAAGAGTAAATCGAATAAACTGTGTTGTCGATGGCACACCATTTTGTTTTAGTTTTATGTTGCACAGAATTTACGTGACGTTTTCAATCACGTTTGTCCCAGTACATCAAGTCTCTGTCGCACACCGTACAAATTATTACCCTTGGGCAGGTCTGACATACTTTATTATTAAATTAATATCAAGAATAAAATACAACAAATAAAATTATCAACAATACAGCTAAGTGGAATAAATTACGTTGTACACACCACGAGGCATAACAATAGACTAAAATTAAATGTTAGTCTTTGCTAAAATAGTAAACAAGTCTCGCTTACGTATGGTATTTCTCTACCTGGCACCGCCCGTGACTTGCGGACTGATTTGCCAACTCTACTTATTACCGATCGTCCTAATGTAATATTTCATTGAAATTTTATATTAACTTTCTTATAACAAACTATATAAAATACACCGACACAATGAGACAGTGAATGCGCTTATATGATGCTGCAATGCTCCGATATTCGAAATCGTTTGCAAGTTAAGACTTGTTCTACCCATACTACCTGTAGATCAAGAGGCATATCTTTAAGTAGATTTTACAACTTGTCTTAGTTTTTTCCAAATTAAAGCTTTGTTGAGTGTCAGTCATTGTAGTAAATATAAGAGATAAAAAAACATAATAATAATAATATTCTAAACAAATATTAAAAAATGCTGCTGCAAGTGAGTAGTGAATGAATTTGTAAGCTTCATGCTATGCTTATACTACATATATATAAACCAAATCGTGAGTATATTGAAACTTTGAATTTACAATTACTTAATTATAATTATTATCGTACTAGATAGCACATCTTGTTTCACAAGCCTACTTTTACCACCTACTTTGTAGTTATTTTTAAGATGCAACAACAATGAGAACGTATAAATAACTTTTACTCATTTTTAACTCGCTAATTTCTTGAACTGACAAATCTTCTTTTCGAAATGAACAAATCACTACAATTTAATGATTTACAACAATATTTTTTACAATTAATAGTATCTATAATATCTTACATTAGTACAGGATGATCATTTTAAGTACTTCACTCGATTTTATTGTGTGATTTTTTCCCCTATGTATTTGTTTCTGAGGAAACCGAAATCGGAAAGAAAAAAATCTTTGAATGTCAAATAAACAAGTTAAGGCCGAAAAACTGATTAATGCAAAAATTGACACCCTTGTATATTAATGCGGATATGGACATGTGATATTCCACTGACTATAAGCGTATCGCATATATATTTTTCACTTCCGGTTTAACTGGAATTTTGTTATCTTTGACTTAATTTTCTTATTACTCATGGGACTTTTCCATGAATGAAACCAAGGAGCTTTAAATTGAACAAAATTGGGTAATAGTTAAATTTAACATTTATTAAGAAAATAATACAGATAAAAGCATTGATCATAGCACATAATTATTTCCGTTTCCTTGGTTACTCCTTAGTAATACATAAAAAGTATAAAAGTATAAGTGGTGTCGCTAAATACTATTATTCTTTCTAGTAAAGCAGTATCTGAACCAAAGAAACCCTAAAATATCAATTGGCCGACGGGGGCCACTTGAATGACCAGTTCTTTCACCTGATTTCAAACTATTAAATTTCTGTCTTCCGGGTCATTTTAAAAACGTCTTTTAAACAAACTTAGCAACGACGATTCACCGCAGATTGGACAACATTTTATTCAGCGAATCTTTTCGTCTGTTTGATGTGCTTATGACATCGATTTTGGCTGTATTAAAACACACTATTATTATAACAAAAGACTTTGAAAGCAGGTACCCTTGAACATACATACATATATATTTTATTAAAAATCGTAGTTGCAAAAAATATTAAATTTAACACATTTTATGTCGATTAGTACACTTTTTGTTGGAAATAATCAACAAATATATAGTTATTTATTTAATGTACCTGATATTATTCTGGATAATTATGTGTAATAACTATACTAGTGTTAAAATACGGAAATTCTGTATTAATTTTATTACAAAAAAATTTTCAAGGTAAGTTGTAAAGTAATGTGTACTCAATAATTACCTAAACAAATACTCTTTTTAAATATACCGAACACTAACGACTCAGAATCCTTGACAAAATTATAGCATATGACAGAAAGAACTCAAGAATCCTGTGTAAAAAATTGTTTGTCAGATTCTAATACGCTTTACTTTTCGCGTGTATAATTGCATATTATACAGGATGTTGCAAATAACATGTGTCATCGCTTAAGCGGAGATTCCTCACACTGTATATACTGAATATACAGGGGGTGTTTCAGGAGTAATTGGGCAAACTTAGAATCTGAATTCAAAACCTCAACATAAGAAAAAGTTCTATGGAGGTATGTACGGAAACATTTCGTTCATGAATTACGCCTGCTCCAAAGATGGAGGCAAAATTAATTAAGTTATTTAATTCCTTTCTGAAATTTGCAAATATATGAAAATACGAATTCTATTAGAGATTTTCTACACTTCTAAAGGATATTTTTTCAGTCATACTTTATCAGTAAAATGCGTCAAATCAACAATCCCCATTTTATTTTTTTATTTGAACTTTTTAACGGACATGAATTTTATCATACAATGTGGCTTGGAAAGCTTGATTCACTTAGAAACTTTTTTGTCTCATTCTTTTTTTTCATGGAACTGATAGTTTTTGAATAAAAAAAATAGAATATTCTGGATCCATCCGGTCATTTAGGAATTTGCATTGCAAATTTGTGTGCATCGAGATTATTTAAATTTTTAATTCAAATGTTGTTAGTTCGATGAAAAAACAGAAGAGACAAAAGAGTTTCTAAATGAGTCAAACTTTTCAAGCCACATTTTTATATAATAAAATCAGGCTCGTTAAAAAGTTCGAATAAAAATAAAATGGGGATTATTTATTTCATCCGTGTTACTGACAGAGCTGTCAGGTACTTCAATTAAAAGAATTGAAATAGTAATTTAATTATTTTTCAGTAATTAAATTACTTTAATTCAATTACTTTTTTTGGACGCCTTAAAATAATTGGTATTTGAATTACTTTTGTAAAAGTAATTGTAGTTGGTAATTGTTTTATTGTTTTTGGTAATTGAAGTACTGAACAAATAATTCAATTCCTTTTGGGTAATTCAATTCCTTTCAGATACTTTAATTACTTTAAAACAATTGAAATTTTATCGAAAATATTCCGAGAAAAATCGCAACGTGATCGGCTTTAATAACTTGTCTGAGCTTGTCGTTTGACAGTATTTTCGTTTTCTTTCAGTTATCCTGTGCACTACACAGTATACAGTAGCTGTGATTGCAAGAAAACCATGTTTTTAATTATTTGTGTCCTTATGTTTTTAATTCTTAAAAAGTTGCCTGGCAAGGTAAGTAAATATTAAATAATAAATTTCTTCTTTACTATTTTTTAAATATTAATATATGTTATACATATATCTCCGATATTGGCAATATCTATTATTTTACCTATTTGATTTAATCAAGTACCTATTAATATTAGTTACACTGACAAAATTTTTTAATAATGATTGTAGAAACAAAATTTTTGCACAGAAATGCGTTTCACGTTGAATGCAAATATTGAATAAAAAATGTCTGTCTGTGTGTATGTCTGTGTGTAGACCATTTCTTGTCAACACAATAATTTCTTTTAGACTTGAAAATTTTATTTTAAATTTAGTACCTATATATGTAAAATAGCTTGGTAGAATATTACCTACATACGTGTTTGAATGACCTAATAATTATTTAAAAATACATATACATTGTGCCTCTTTTTTGGTAGAAATTTGAATTTCTTTTATTTTGAGATTTCAATTATTTTTGGTAATTCAGTTACATTCAAAGTAATTCAATTAAACATAGTAATTGAAGTATAAGGTAAAGTAATTGAATTCCTTTACTTGAAAAAAAAAATATTATTTTCGACGAGTAATTGATATTTGAAGTACTGTGTAAAATGAGGAGTAATTGGTAATGGAAATATTTACTACTTTGATTGATAATCGGTAATTGGTACTTCAATTACTTTTAATGGGTAATTGTGACAGCTCTGGTTACTGATAAGGGATGATTGAAAGAATATTAGAAGCGTTTCTATTAGTAGAATTAGTTTTTTCGTCTCTTTCCGAATTTGAAAGAAAAATTATAGACCTAATTTTAACCTCCATCTTTAGAGGCGTATATTCATAAGAAACTTATTTTGAGGTCTTGAATTCAGATTTTAAATTTGTCCAGTTAAATTTTAAACAACCTGTATATGTAAAATAGGTACCTCATCTTCATTAAAATGTAGTGTAATTTATTCAAGAGTGAAAACCTTATTTATAATACTTTTGGTTGACCTACTAGCATACTTGGGTTCAGTTCAAAATAAATATGTATAATTTCTATGCGCTTCCATCAGCATCCAACGTTACTTAATTTCCTTTTCTTCTTCATCCTATAAGAACTTTCGTTTGGAATCCATTATAATATAATTAAAGCAAAATCAAATTGAATTTAGAATGCTCCGAGGAGATATATGTTATATAGTTTTTTATTAAAAAATGATTTATCTGCTGTGCGATTTGGAAATAACAAAGCGAAATTGATATTTTGTGGTATTGTTGGATTGACAGTGACAAATCCAAGAAATATGCAAAGTGACGGGCACTTTCTTTATATATTATACACTTCTAAAAGCGTCATTCTTTGCTGAATTATATAAATCACTCCAGAAAACTTTTATTATATCCAGCAAAACCATTGAGGAATGTCCAAAGTTTCTTTAAGATAAAAATATGCTTAGAGACTATCAGTATAATAATAGATCATTCTTAGTAATAATAATCTCTGTTAATAAAGTATCTGTGGCATGACAATAAATTGAAACAAACCAATAATAAAGCAATTTTACATACAATAAACCATATTATAGAAGCAAAATTGCTAAAATTACCCAGAAATCCCACAGAGAAAGCCACGAGGCAGATTCAGTGCCTCCAACAGAACCTAATGGCAAATACAAACATGCAGAAAATGAGCGAACCTACCTATCCACAATATAATTTTGTTGTTAAATAGTCTACCCATTTATATTTATAATAATTGGTGAATACGAAATGAGGGCATCTCTTATGTACTTCTAAATTTATTGGAATTACTATTTCTTATAAAAGTAATAATACTTTCTCAAGGGTGTCAGATTGAGGTGTTTGACAGGCATCTGGAACACAAAATTTTCCTTAGTTTGAATAATAACCATTACGCGCGATAGTATACTATACTTTTTCTACGACTATTTAATAGGAAGTTGCACTTTTAGGTCTAGATAAGTTTGACGAAAATAGTTATTATTACTTTGGATGATATTATTTCTATTTGTAAACAATTTCCATGAAAATCATTCACATAAATTGTGTGTATTATGGGTCCAAGAACAAAAATTTGAAGTAAATAACGATGGAATTTAGGTTGTTTGACTTAATATAATTGATCTCCTCAAACACCTGGGAATATACAATTGTTGCTATATTTATATAAAATAATATTTCTTTTGGAAGCAGACTTGACATAAATAAATTATTTTCATTTCAGTACATTTGTGTACGAGTATGCATTTATTTAATTCTGGGTTTGAATTGTTAGAATCCGGTGATTTATTTTTTATTGGTTAAAACCAAATTTTTAAATTAATCAGGTAATTGAATTCTAGTACATGTATTTTTTTAATTAGCGCAATTAAAACATATTTGTCATGTTTAGAATTGCGTAACCACACTGATATTGTTTTGGTTTCGGGCAGTTTATGAAATGGAACAAATGTTAACGCTCGAAAATAGTAAAGCATAATGCAATATTTCGACATTTTTATGAGTTTATTGAAGTGAATATGTATAATTTATTATGTAATCAAACTCGTAAAGTTGGTGTCATAAATTAAAGAACTAATATTTTAAGAGTGCGTAAAAACATTGTTTTATTATTGAATTATAAAAAAGATAATATATCCATTACGTCCGGTACGACATAAAGACCGCATCTTAGGTAGTCATTTCGCGAATATCAGTGGCGGAATCAGCTCACATCAGTGTTTTCATATGCAAAAATAGACAGTATCTTACCTTACACATTCAACGGGTGATTTTTGTAATGTCCAAAATTTAATGAACGCTGAATATGTAGCAAAAAAACACTATTGCATTATAACAATAATTATTAATAAAGGTATAATATTAATAATTGTTCTAAATGATCTGGAGTTAGATTCCGACGCCTGTCATTAAAAATCCATTTGTAGTCTGAAAACAACGGTAATACGTTTACAGACGTAACTGGATCGAATTTAAAATACTGACTGTTTTAATACGTTCGATTCTCGTATATACAAGAACTTGTTTACAGCATTTGCAATAAATTTCTATTCCGTTAAACTCTATTTCGGGGTTGTTTTGTATCCACCAATACACGGTATTTCGCAAAGGAACCCGTTGCGACATTTTTGCACAATAACACAATAAAATGCGCAAAACTATATCTATCGAAATGCAATTGCAAACTGCTAATTGTCGTGGGCGCAAACTCACACGTGTTTTCAATTACGATGTATGTAGGTGGTGTGAGGTTCTGTCATACACGATCTTTTACAATCGTACAAAAACTACATTTAATTTAGTGCTTTGTTATTTAGTTTTGGGTAATTCATGTAGGTTTACTTAAAGAAAATTTATTTTAAACTTTTTCAGCAATTAAGTACTAATCTTCTACATTTAAAATATGACAATATAAGCCTGTATGAGAAGTTTATTAATTAATTCCTAAAACGTGTACAAACGACTCTAGGTTCTGTTTTAAATATAATTATATGTCACGACGCGTTATACCATTGCCGTTCGAATACATTTTATATCATATCGTGTAGTTTTGCAGAAGTTATTGTTTATTACTGGAAGTTTCTCTAATCAGTTCCGAGTTTCTTTGACAGCACCTTTACTTTGGCACACATAATTGTTGGTGAACCATTTATTATAATTCGAGTGCCCCAATTGATAACAATTGATGGGGAGGCAACTTAATTTTGTTAATTACAATCTTTTTTACGTACGTGTATATGATGCACCGTGTACAAAATGTTAAGGATATTTCATATCATCATAAAAGAAAAAAAATTATTATGGAGGGATTGACATCTTCTTTATTAACCTCTTTGCATAATTTGGTCATAACTATTTCATAAAAATACGCGGAAAAACAATTTTAGTTTAAGAAGTGTTTGGCTGTGGGGAACCAACAATGCCCTAGACCTATTATTAATACCTCGTTTTCTGACTCCCTGCTCTAATTATTTCAAGTATACGTCTGTGTAGGCTTCTAATAATGTGGTCCATTACATCTTGTGGGATTTGAGTCCATAAAATGGGAAGAATATCTGACAGTTGCCTAATGTTCTCTGAAGCTGGTGCCCTGCCCCATAAATCCCACGCGACATGTTTAATGAGATTCAAATCAGGGGAACGCGGTGGAAGAGGATCGTAATCAATTCCATGAGTTTCAAGGACATTTAATACTTGCTGAGTGCGATGAGGGTAAGCATTATAAATTAAAATCAAATGTTCGCCAGTAGCAACCTGAAAAGTTATCACAATATTACTGACAATATCATTGGCATACATTTGTTCAGTCATGGTCCTCCTGCAGATTTGCAGATCGGTGCGTCATCCAACACATATTCCTTCCCATACCATAACACTGCCACCTCTAAAAACTGTGGGTTGGATACATCTTTAGCAGTATCTCTCCCCTGATATAATCTAAACTCGTAGGCGTCTGCTGTCATTGTGCAAGCCGAAACGAGCCTCATCGCTAAATAAAACTGAACCATTTCATGTCCCAGTTTTGTTGATCCCTTACCCACTTTAAGCGGGCTACATGGTCAACTCGATATGAAAAATAACTTGACAGGCCAAACTCCCTGAATCTATTGCTTACTGATTGGACATTTACTGTAATCCCATGTGTGCACGTAAGGTGCTTCTTACTTGAGAAGCGTAAAGGGTAGGATTCCTTCTTAGTGTACAGAATCAGTTTCAAAATCCGATTCCAAAGCCTACTAATGAGGCTTTGACTTACTCATAATTATGTAGCAATATTGATATAAAGTAAGTTAACTTGGAGCATATCAATGGTTCGCATCAGGTTGTGCTGATAAATGATATATTTGTTCAAGAACTTCACAGAATACGTTTCAAACACACTTGAACCCAATTAACTATAGAATGAGAATTAATTGTATCTATTAAAAAATTAGAACAAAAAAAAAACAAAAAATGCGATGAAAAAGAGACATAACTTTTTTATTCTGGACATCTAAAAACCATGCAGAAGCATACAGACGGACAAAAGAAGTACGGTGGTAATGGATTTCATTTGAGTATTGCCATCTATCGGTGTCACTCAAAAACTGTCCTAGGTTGGCCAACTATATTTAGTATAAACAAGGGTATTAATATCGTTAGTCCGCTGCCCCCTTTATTAATTATTATCATCTGTACAATGAGTTCATTGCCAAGGATTCCTGTTTCAGCCATTCCAGAATAATCAGCTGGATAATCCCATAGTGTATTTGCGGAACTGTTTTCATTAATTTCTGTATCAACTAATGAGGGCTCACCAGTTGGCGCCACTGGCGAGGAAGGTCGCTGACAAAAGTTATTATTAGGCACGAAACAAGTTTGTAGGGTTTTATTATAATTATTTCGTACACCAGTAAATAAAAAAAAAACTTGTTAATTATGCCTCAGTGTTGTGCAGTTCAATTTTGGTCGGAAAGACAAAACTCGCCTAAAACAGTGGTTGGTAGCGAATCGCAGGGATAACTTTACTCCTTCGAAACAATCGTGTGTGTAAGGAACATTTTAACGCTGACGATTATGCGTTACCAAAGGAGTTTACTACAGAAAATCGTAAGTAATAATCATGCACAGCACAGTCGTTGTTTTCATCATGCTCATGCTTGATATAACCTAACTTTAATGACATAAGACACCTCTGATAGGTACAATAATTTCCCTACTGAGCAAGTAAATTACTACTTCTCCTTCTGCCATCATTGTGTTAAATGTTTTCAGCTCATTTTTACAAAAAATACTAAAAACTCGCGTTAAAAGGCCATAGTAAACGTTAACGTTAAGTGAAAGGACCTTACCCTACACTAGCGCCTCTCGTGGTGAATTCAAGCGCGGTAACCCTCATTGGAAATGTATAATTCGGTTCTCTTGTGATCTGTTCCTACGAAGCATATAATATAAAATTAATACTTTGTCGTGGATCTCTTGTCCCCATCATACTACATTAGTTGCTTATTAATTTGATAGGTGCGAATAAAGCGATAGATCGCATGTTGCGTGTTTCTAGTTGCTAATTGCTAGTTGCCAAACGCTTTTGTGTGTCTTCTAGAATCACATTGTTACAAATAAAATGTGGATAAATAAAACATCTATTTAAACACTTGAAAATAATGGTCATTGTTTTGAAACAGTTGGTGAAAGAGATAATTTGGCGCACCCAAATAATTGTTTATTGGTATTTTAATAATAACTGACATCTTTATTATTTGTTATACACATACAAATATCGATAATAGTAATAGTTACGTTTGGAACATTTCCAGATAACGATCATTATTGTCCCTCCCAACATTTCAATTAACTTATTTTCTAGATGTATTGGACTAGTCATACTCAAATATAACGACAATTACTCACAAAATTAACATTAAAATGACATTAAATTTAAAAGGATGTTTACGAGTACGTAAAGTAGCATTAAATATTAAGATATATTTTCCTGTTAGAAAAGTATGAATTTCTAATGTATTGAAAGGTATATTTGAAAGAAATAGTTCCTAATTAATGTTAATCATGATCAGATGTGATCTTCGGCCGCCTACTTAAGTTTCGCCACCTTTATGTTACAGTCAATCAGCTTGTTTATCGACTTTCATGTCCTCGCATCCTCTACCAAGTTTCATTACATTATTATATTGAAGTAAAATTAATAATAAAATACATTCATCGGTTCGCTGTAACACATTTTCTCCATTATCGTAATTCAATATATTGTTATTGTTTCAGTGTGAAATAATATACAAAATATTGTCGGTTTTGCATTTAATTTTTTTATACTGTTTTGATATGTTTTCACTGAGAATTATTTACATTCGTGATACCAATTAGTTGCAAACTGGAAGTTTACAATCACCTGTTGGGTATATTTTGTCGGGAGTGTCATACAAGGATCAATTCATAATCCTCGTTATTATCGGTTGACATAACAAAGTTTGTTTGCGTAAACTTCCCACTTTATATCACTTCAATATTTCACCAAAAAATTTATGTATTCATTACTAATTTAATAAAGATTTATTACTATTATTAATAATATTATTATCGTATTATTTGCAACCCACTTATTCTTAACGTAGGTAGGTTATCACTTATTTTTATCTATAAGCCATACTAGTTCTGGGAACCAATTTATAGATTTTACTCATTCAAGAGTTATAACATGTTAAAATCAAATGTAAGTTTAATTTTGACAGAGCTCATCATATACAGGGTGATATCTTTCTACAAATCGTAACGCTAAACCATTGCAAATATAAATATGAAAGTAGTAGCAGTACTATATCATATAGTGACCTAGACTGCACTATTACTGCGTTAACCTCACTTCCTGTTTAACCGGAAATAGGAGCAACTTGCTTGTTTTAAATGGACCACCTTGTATATTTCTACAGTATTGGAAAAACAGCGAAATTCTGATTAAATTAATGGTACGTACTTGAGGACTGCCTTAAATATCTAATGAGATACGGGGATTAAATATTGTCTGATGTAAAAATTGAAAAAATTAATGTTGGTCATGGTAGTTGATGCATAGAAAACAATTGAATTTGCCATGTAGTTTTTTTGCAAATTGTTCCATTTTTTGAATGGCATTTATATTTGGTCCCTGTATTAAGTTCTAAAAGCATAGATGTATTTTTTTTGTCATAAATTCTCAAGTATTTCCTGTTGGGCTCAGATCAGGGGATTTTTGTCACCCAAAAAAAATTTGTATGTATATCATTATCGTTCAACCAATTTATCACAACTCGAATTGTGTACACAGGTGAGTTATTTTGAAATGAAAATTTTTTTTATAATGGATGTAAAAATATAAATTACAGGAATATTACGTATTGGAAGTGAAAATCGTTAGGAAAACGATATTAGACAGACGGGAGCATTATATTGTTAAGTATATCCATATATCACTTCCCAGTTAAGAGATCACCAACAATTTGCAATGCTTCCGGTCTTTTATTAGATATCCATCGCCATATATGGACAGAAAATCCTCAGCTATTGTCAGTTTTGTGCAAATAAGTCTGCTCAAATATTGGTCCTCTTGATCAGTAGACCCTTAATTGAACTGAACAATTTTTTCTTGAGAAAACACAACACTGTCCCAAAAATATGGTCTCTGGCATTATTTTACTCGTTCAACCGCATCATTTTGACTGGTGAACAATTGAGGAAGTCTCCTTCTATCAACCTTTTCCTTGCCGTTCTTACCGATACAGAAAAGTTAGAGTTTTCTACTGTGGTTTTTGCAGTAGCAAAAGGCTGTTCAGCAAACTGCTCTTCATCTTCTTGTGTTGACTTTCTTGGAGCACCGGAACTTTCTTTCCTACGTAAGTTATGACTTTCTATTCACTTAACATTTCAAATTGATCATGGCAATGTATTTTTCATCTGCCACATGTAACGACCAACTATCCTCAAGCTTTACAGTGGCAAAACCCCTTTCAGCATGAGTAAGCATGATGAAATGTTGACAAAACCATAGTTATAAGGCGAAAATGAAACGTTACGATTTTTTTTGGCCAGAATAGTACATTTTTGGGGCACTGTTCTTGTCGTAAGCACTATAGTAAGATATTTTATCTGCTCCAATTAATAAAAAACTTTCCTCTATGGGAGCATTGTGTGGTGATTCTGAGTTGCTTCTTCTCGTGATTCAACTATGAATAAATGGGATGTTAAGGATCCTATGGAGAATTGCTGTGATGATTTGATGAACGAAATAAAAGTAAAGAAAGGTCGCCATGCTATTGATAAAATAACTAGAAAATGTAAGTAATATGGATATGACAGTCAAAAACTAGAGCTTTGCTACCGTGACAGAAATAGTATTGGTGTGTTGTTTACTCTTTTTTATTATTATTATTTTTTAGTATGGATTATTTTCAAATAAATTGCCAACATAACAATGTTAGCTAAGTATTAACGCCTATTAGGACATCAAATATGTATATTGAAGACAATGTCTATGTTTATTTTTAGAATTTCCGGGATTTTTAATAATACCTAATAAATAATAAGCAAGCAGCAATTTTTTTCATATCACAAAAACATCATTAACATCTCTACAGGTAGTTATTATTCATTCTACCCATAACTACAATGGTTTCTAAGAAGTCACGTTTAGATTATAAACTGTATACCTACCTATGTATGTTATTGCGTAGTTTTAATTTTGTATTATAATGCAAATATTTCATGATTCCCAAGCGTAGTATCAGTGATGTCGAAATTATTTGAAATAGCTGTCCACAATGAATTATATAATAATTATTATTACCTGCCAACATTTGCTTTACTGAATATAAACGGCTTGTTTTATTTAATAACAATTTTATATCAAGATTGTTACGATTTTTTTGCAACCAGTAGTGTCATAATTGCTGTTGTTTTTATGAAGTAGTTGGTTTCAGTGACTGACTAGCTGTTTCACGTGTTTTCATATAAAGATTCTTCTGTTTTATAACAATCCACATTACTTCTTGAAATTCTAAACACGAAGATAATTTTTTCGATGTTATCTGAAGTGTAAAAGGATTAATAGCCTTTTCGATAATTTCTGAAAAGGCGTACATTTAAATTTATAAAGAATATTTGATTTATCATGCGTAGCTTGTACCAGTGAGGAATGCCTTCGGGAGTTGAATTTATAAATAGAAAATTAATGACAGCATGATTAAATGAAAGAAAATTTATAGGAATGCTTTAATTTGGACGACGTTTTCAGGGATGCACTTAATTTATATACAGTTCGTCCATAAAGCATTTTTAAACACATTTCTCTATTTTTTCATGTAAGAGAAAGTTTTTTAAACGTTTTTGTAAAAGTTATGTCATCATCGACAATTTTCTTAAATGGCAACCTCCATTATGAAATGTATGCACCATCAGAAATTATAGTATGTTGCATAACCATTTCTTTAAGAAAAAAATTATTTGAGTAATTAGAATCACGTCCACTAACGGGTATGGGTGGATGAATTCACAAGCAATTAGAGCAAAATTTTTTATTAATGACAATATTTAATTTAAAAGCCAACGTTTCGGTAGTTGATTACTACCATCTTCGGGGCTATAAATATCAATATAACATAATAGTATTCAATGTACGTAAATACACAAAAAAATATTATTATAACAATATTTTTCTTTTTGTGTATTTACGTACATTGTATACTATTATGTTATATTGGTTCTTACAGCCCTTAAGTTGTTGGTGATCAACTGCCGAAACGTTGGCCTTTAAATTAAATGTTAAATCATTAATAAAATGTTTTGTCCTAATTGCTTGTGATTTCATCCTTCTAAAAAATATTTTAGGTGTTTACAAAAATTTATTTAAAATTTAATAGAATCCTTAACGTTCAGAAATGTAAAATTTTGATTTTTTTGCGGTTATTTAAAGTTTTCGAAAAGGATAACTATTACAAAAATTTTTGAAAAATTGTTTATAGATAAAAAAATTAAAAAATGACGCCTGAGCAATTTTTCTTATTCACTTTTTAACGATTTCATCGTATTTATACAATACTTTACAGACACACTGTTGGTTGGTTTTCAAGAACTCTCGTGAAATTTCTCAGGTCAATCAGTTTACGTGTAGATAAAATAGCGTACGGAAATACTTTGGTAAAATTAGTAAATTTTTTCCGACCAATTGCTATGGTGAAAATAGGAAACTATTGAACGGCATATTTTCAAAGTATTGTCAAAATATTAATTTTATTTAATATGATTTGAAGGAAACAACTACTCAGCGGGCAAATACCCCGACCTGCATTGGATTATACCTTCAAACCATGATAGATCGATAGCCAATATCATTTGTCAATTCCTAACCAGACATAGACCGGTTTCGAACTTATTTGTTCTCCTCAGTATGCCATATGTTATGGAACAGACAAATGATAGTGGCCAATCTGCTAGTCATATACTAACTAAGGTAAATTGAATAGTGGTGAGAGGTATGAAACTTCTCGTATGGTCTAAATGTTACTATCCGACCGACATCATAGATGTCTCTGTTTCGGATAGCGACTTGTGCAGCAAGTACCGACAGCGGCGACCTCTAGCCCAGGTGGACTAAACTACTGTTATTTAATATGATTTGAAGGAAACAACTACTCAGCGGGCAAATACCCCGACCTGCATTGGATTATACCTTCAAACCATGATAGATCGATAGCCAATATCATTTGTCAATTCCTAACCAGACATAGACCGGTTTCGAACTTATTTGTTCTCCTCAGTATGCCATAGGTTATGGACCATATGAGAAGTTTCACATACCTCTCACCACTACTCAATTTACCTTAGTCAGTATATGACTTGCAGGTTGGCCACTATCACTTGTCTGTGAACTATATCCATCCACTGATGTCGATAATTTGTGCTATGACTGTCCCTGTCACTACTTAAGCCATATTCAAAAGTATCTGTTGCAACACTTACAACGTGTATGTATTTGTCATATGACATTGTAGTAATCTCGAATACCGTTCGTCGCATACCTATGTTGTTTCTAATTTTATATTAATTTAAAAAAAATGCCCGTGTTAAAACTGTTATTTCTTATTTCACACTAAACTTTTATTTTGTAGATCAAGAAGCGAAATTCTTGACTATGATGTTAATCATGATTTAGTTTCAATCAATCTATGTTCTAAATCTTTGAGCCTATGTTTCCAATGTTCTTTGTTTTGTTCACATTTTTGTGTATTCACAATAACTCAAAAATGGCTAATGGGAAGTTAAGCGACTTTCATATTTAAACTTTTATTTAAAATTGTAGGTTACACAACTAATTTGGCTAATGTAATACTATCACAAGTGGTACTTGTTTACCTATTATCATTTCCTTTAAAAGAAAATTATGTGCTGACCAGATCAGATATTTTCCAGTAAACATTTTGCAGTGATAGCCACTAATTTTAATGTGTATTCAACATGAAAGTAAATTTTTATTACGTAATATGTAATCTAATCGTACATCTTGAATTAATATTACCCCGATTGGAAGACGTTGCATACTGTATTTCTTGAATACATCACGGAAATGCAGTTTTGTTATTAAATAATTAATATTGTATGCTTTAATTTCAGCATTTTATATTTTTATGCAATTGATGATTTCCTTGCTATTTCTCACTGTGTAAGTTTGAGGCTTGCAATTTACAATAAGCAATGGAATAATGTTGCAAATTGCGTAATATAATAAATAATATGATTTCGGTTCCCATATAGACATGTGATATCTCCACATGTGTCTAGCTTGAAGCAAACACGCTTAATGTGTGGTCTTTGTTATACAGGACATAAAGAGGATTGTCTAATCAAATTTGGATGTATATAACAGGATATATTTGGATAATATTGCATGCATGAGCAAAATAATGTTTACATGTTTAATAAATATACACTAAAATCATTTTATGTTTTCTAAAATGTGTTGTATAATACATGATAATTATGTTTTAATTTAATTAAGCTATTTATAGTTTAAAGATATAATTGTATTTGTTATGCAGGACTATATTGTTTATTTGCAAAACATATTTGATGGGAAAAGATCCTGTGCCGACTCAAGACACCATCTTGAAAAATTGGCTGGAATAGGTTTCTTATAAAATGGTTTAAATCTCAGAAAGTAATCATCAGATTTTCGTGATTATTTTGTTTATTGATGCTCTAACTACGACAAAGGTAACTCTATAATTTTTGAGCAAAATAAAAAACAACATAAGACACCATCTTGAAAAATTGGCCGGAATAGGTTTCTTATAACATGGTTTAAATCTCAGAAAGTAATCGTCAGATTTTCGAGATTATTTTGTTTATTGATGCTCTAACTACGACAAAGGTGACTCTATAATTTCTGAGCAAAATAAAAAATAACATAAGACACCATCTTGAAAAATTGGCCGGAATAGGTTTCTTATAAAATGGTTTAAATCTCAGAAAGTAAACGTCAGATTTTCGGGATTATTTTGTTTATTGATGCTCTAAACTACGATAAAGGTATCCGTATAATTTCTGAGCAAAAATGAAAACAGCACTTCAATTTACATGGTTTCTTATTAATATTTAAAAAATTATCAGATTACAAAACGAAATGAAAGCTTTATTACAATACAATCTTTCGAAAGAAATTGCCCTAATCAGATTTTTTTGCATAATCCTTTAGGAATACATACAAAAAGATAAATTAGAAATTCAGCTAATAATTTTTGAATTATAGCTCCTTTTGAAAAATGTGTGTAGGAACCGGCTTTTTAATATGGTGTTATTTGTAATTTCCCGTGAAAATTTCAAAGGAACTAATTTTTAACGCACTCTTATGAAAAAAAATTTAAAATTCATCAAGTAGTTTCCGAGTAACAGACATTTTAGTTGGTAATGTACATCGGCCATTATTTCATTATGACGGCCTGAACTGGCTTCAAATTTATTAAGACTTTTGTGCACTCAATGTTTTAATATAAATAAGGGTATTTCTGACATCTCATGGCTATATAATGGATAACATAACTTACCGTTACAAGACGTATTCATTTAGGTTTAATTTGTCCATTAATGTACATATTACTCTATGACTCTATCTTCAAAACAATTGAGGCATTTCGTTGTTCATAATAACCGCATATGTCCCAAATCTTGAGTTATGAGAAAACGAATAAAACTTTTTAACTTGTGGCAGAATTTTTTTTTGTAACCAATTATTCTATACTCATGTAAGACACTGTGACAAGTTTTTCTCATAATTTTATTCCAAAAATGACTTTATAATAATAATAATAATATGATAATAATTTTTACTGTCCATAAGATCATACAACTAATGGTATGGGACTAGTCAAAAGTATAGATTTAAAATTACTATTGAAGGTGTATATTGCAAATAATGAATAAGTATAAACTATTACATCAAAGTAATACTTAAAAACTAACACATACTAGCGGGACCGAATTTAAAACACATAATTTAAATAGTTAATTATAGAATAAAACCAATTTTCTGCTAGTAAATTTTTGACAACATTTTTGAAGGATTTAATAAAATCAATTTCTTTAATGTGATCCGGCAGCTTGTTGAACAGTAGTATTCCCATACATCTGGGACTCTTCTTGTAAATTATTATATTTTGTCATAATAATAGTCGTCATAAAAACATGACATTTGTATAAAACTTTTTTTCTGGAATTAAAAATAAAAAAGTTGCACTTTATTATACCGATTGGTGTAGTGCGTCTGGCGGATACACGGGCACTGTTAAGAAAGGAATCATGTAGAGTAGTCGAGGAAATAAAGCACTGAACCTCCGAAATTTCCGCAGCAAGACGGATTTTAATGCGGTTTTTTGCATTCGATTCGTGAGAGCATCAGGAAATTTTGTGAACTAATGTGATGAATAGCAAATGAAAAATTGCATATTTGCATTGTAAAAATGCATTGTTCAAAGTGCATTTAGAATAATTAATTTTGCAACTCGGTAAAAATTGATTGAAATGAGTCCAAATTTGTTACTCGGGGGTTTTCGGGTCGCTGAACACGAATATCATGGCGGCAACGGCCTCCGAGGTACCTGGAGCCCAGGGTGGACCTCATCTCCTGGAACTTCTTGTACATTTTTAATATATTTAGTTGAAATTCGTTACTCGGGGGTTTCCGGGGTCCCTGAACACGAATATCACGGCGGCAACGTTCTCCGAGGTACCTGGAGCCCAGGGTGGACCTCATCTCCTGGAATTACCTTGAGTATAGCATTAATCTGCATTACATTAATCTGCAATGTTGCTTGCAAAAATTGTGCTGGCTGCAATTGTTCTAATGTAGAACATTATTTAGAAGAAGAACAATTATCGGTTGGAATTGGATTTGCAGACGAAGAGAATGAAGAAGAAAACTTCAATGTGTAATTAAACAATAAATGTTTTTCATTGTATAAGTTTGTGGTATTTTTTTAAACAATAAAACATTACAAATACAATTGGAGTTTTCAGAAATTATTTTTGAAAAATATTGTTTGAATCTACATCTTCATTATAATATACAAATAAATAATTTTGAGTAATATATGCAAATTCGTATAAAAATGATGCTATACTCAAGGTATTTCCAGGAGATGAGGTCCACCATGGGCTCCAGGTACCTCGGAGAACGTTGCCGCCGCGCGCCGTGATATTCATGTTCAGCGACCCCGAAAACCACCGAGTAACGAATTTCAACTAAATATATTAAAAATTCACAAGAAGTTCCAGGAGATGAGGTCCACCCTGGGCTCCAGGTACCTCGGAGGTCGTTACCGCCGTGATATTCGTGTTCAGCGACCCCGAAACCCCCGAGTAAAGAGTTTCAACTAAATATATTACAAATTCACATGAAATTCCAGGAGATGAGGTAGATAGTATCCACCCTGGGCTCCAGGTACCTCGGAGGCCATTGCCGCCGTGATATTCGTGTTCAGCGACCCCGAAAACCCCCAGGTAACAAATTTGGACTCATTTCAATCAATTTTTACCGAGTTGCAAATTAATTATTCTAAATGCACTTTGAACAATGCATTTTTACAATGCAAATATGCAATTTTTCATTTGCTATTCATCAGATTAGTTCACAAAATTTCCTGATGCTCTCACGAATCGAATGCAAAAAACCGCATTAAAATCCGTCTTGCTGCGGAAATTTCGGAGGTTGAGCCGTTTTTAGTGCTTTATTTCCTCGACTAGAGGGTGACAGTATGCCTCTACCGCACTCCATCGCATAGCTGCGTACCCGATATTACTTGATGAATTCACAAGCAATTAGGGCAAAACTTTTTTATTAATGACAACATTTAATATAAACGCCAACGTAGTTGAATGTTACCATCTTCCGGGCTATAGGAACCAATATAAGATAATAATATACAATGTACTTAAATTCACAAAAAAGAAAAAATGTTCTTATAATAAACAAAAGAGAACAAATTTATATCAAGAAAATAAGTAGAAAAATTTGGCTAATTAAAATTAATCAAAATTCATAGTTTTTCACCAAATAGGACTGATTCTCGAAATGCTTTTCCAAAATTCGAACATTTTTTGTTCATTACACCTCTTGTTACATCTATCCTGGGACATAATGTATATGCCGTTATGTCTGATACGGACAGTAAAACATTTGCACTTTTAACACCAATGGTACACAAAGCATTTACTATTATTTTCCCCAGCTGGTCGCGGATTGGTTTGCAACCATTTACTACACATTAACAGTGGAGGCGTACTCTGAATATCACTTAAAATGTGCATAATAACATTAATGATTTTATGCCCTTTAAAATCCATGGCTTCATCAACACAAATCAACACGTACTGATTTTTCGCGTCCTCCGTGATATCACCAATATAGTTTTTACTGTTTATTTTTATCCTCGCTCCGTCTACATACTGCGACATTTGTGGGTTACTTAGATAAACACGCTCTAAGTGTAGAATTTTTCAGGTTGTAGGTGCTAATGCTAATGAACTTATTTTGATCCTCCTGCTTATATTATTTATTCCTCCAATTGTTTTAATTTTAACGAAATTTTGTTTTCGTATTCAATATTGTTCTCTTTGTTACGCCTAAGTCTATGCAGGTATTTACTAATATTCAAGCCTTCTAACAATTAAGAATTTTCAATAAGGTTTCACGGTCGTTGTAACAAGGTGTAAATCGTACGGTATATCTGATGGCTTGAAAAGGAAAAAGAGGTGTACCTTGTAATCAAGGGATCATTCACCGTGTTTCCTCGACAATTTACTGATAGTTTCAAGCTTTACATTACATTTTTTACGGTGTCACTGACGAACATAATTTGATACACCGTTATGCAATTGGTACAATCATAAATTAAACTACAATTTATAATTTTCCTAATAGATGTAGATATAGGATCTGTAGGTTAAGATTTATACTTTCACCTAAGAAAGGTAACGAAAATAATCGATATTGCGCTGGTTTTCTCATGTGGAGGAAAATAGCCAGAGCTGAAAAAATGAAAAATAGGCTCCGCAATTCATGATTGGATGTTGTTGACGAGACTCTCAAAATACGTTTTCTTAAAATGTAAGAAGCTTACAGAGTAAAATATGACTAACAAGACCGTTTCATCTACTGGGAATGGAATAGTTTAACAATGGGTAAATTTTTATATTTCGCGGGAATGCATATAACTGCAAATTTGCGCAGTAATTTGTTCTTTTACTGCCTTCGATGCATCTGTAAAATTATTAGAGCTATCCACTTATTTATAACTGCGTTGCAGACTTATTACTTACTAGCTGCAGCCAAGTTGGAAGTAGCTGGAAAATGACTGCGAAATAAACGCATCCGCAAAGTTATTCTCGTTTCACTGTATAACGGTGTCTGTTCGGACGCCCAAAATATGTAAGAAAATATGTTTTGGCGTCGGAATATGTAACGGTGTTTGCTTTGGGATAGCTGGTTTGGAGAATTAATATCCAGGATTCTTGTTAGTTGTAAATAAGAAAACCCAAAGTGTACATAATAGGGTTCATTTCATTAAAGCAACATTTATCCAAAACATGAAGTTAATTAAACCTAACAATTAAATCAAGTCAAATACAGTTAATAAATATTATACGCATCGGTGAAATTAATTTACGGGGAGGAGTGTACTTTCGGTAATTAAACTATACGATGGTAGGTTTCAGCTCCACGTGCTGAAGGAAACATCAAGTACTCAGTGCGACGTTAAGTTCAGTAATTATTAGAGCTGTCCGATGTGCCTGGAGTACAGCCACGGTCTTGCGCTGTCATCACACGTGCCAATTTAGAAGTGATTTACACTGCAGTTTTATTTGAAAGGTTAATGCGTGAGGTTGTACCTATAAATTATACATAATGTCAAACGCGCCAAAGGGTAAAAAACGACCGTACGCGGACACAGTGAATAAATTTATGCAAAATAATTTGTAAAGTTTGCAATCAAGACTTAATGTGCTGGCACAAAACAGATTGTCGTCGTCATATCAATACCGTGCAACATCAAAATAAAAAAATGGCATGCCTTTGACAACTCAGTTTATGTGTGATTTATTGTTAATGTTAATAGCCTGTAATATTCCGCTACACATACTGGATAAACAACCATTTCGGGAGTTTTGGAATAAATACAATCCCCAGGTGAACTTACCAAGTCGTACATCGTTATGTAGATATATTCCAGCTGTTTGTGAAGACATTGTAAATAGGATTAAATGTGGATTAAAAAATACACGGCTCTGGTTATGTATTGACGAGACGACAGATTGTAAAAAAATTCTATTTTAAATATTATAGTACGTATACTGGACCCTCTTAAACCAACATTTCCACGGCTTTTTATTATGCTGAATATTTTCAACAAATAAAAGCTGTGATACTACAGTTCAACCCTAACAAGGCTGCAGCTATTAGGGAAAGCCAGACAAGCTTTCAAGGCGTTTCCCTTGAAACAGATTTAAAAAGTATTAATAACAATTATAGGGGACTACACGACGCAATAGAAAAATTGCAAAATAGTTCGTTGTCGTTAGTGGAATCGCTGCAAATAGTGGACGACGTAAAAACACAGCTACAGGCTATAAATGACGCAAAAAATAATCGCGTTAGTGAAAAATTCGAGAGTGTATTACAGAAAGATCCTGATTTTAGCAAATTAAGACAAATTTGTGATGGTGCATCTACAACTTCGTTAAGTGAGTTCACAGATTGTTTTACTTATGCCTGTATTACATCCGTAGATGTCGAACGGTCATTTTCAAAATACAAACATATTTTTTCACCAAAGCGAACATCACTGACAGAGACAGCTGTAGAAACATACCTGATGCTATTATACTATAGATCTTCCCCACTTTGTGATGACGACAACCAAACTACTTCATAAATCTGTTTAAAAGGGTGAGTTTTATACAAATTTTTATAAAATGTAACATTATTGTTAAAATTTATTTCCATTTAATATACTTATTCAAGTGTTATGATATGATGTAAACATATGAGTCATATGACGTCTCTGGCGGCCAGGTGACCTCGGACAGCTCTAGTAATTATTTAACGGAGGCAGGTCCAGTTCATCGCGCTGAAGACTCATGGCACAAAAATAATTACGGGACTGGTGACGGCGGTTGGTTTAGCAATTATTTACTAACGGCGGGTCCAGCTCAACTCTCTGAAGGCCCACGGCAATAAATACTCACTAGACAGGTGAAGGGGGTGCTGGCCACCACCACCAGGGAGGTGTAGCTCAGCGCACTAAAAATCCCAATATGCTACATTCGGCCGGGCGGCGCGGCGTAGTCGTCGGATTCTGAATTCTAACTAAATGAGGTTAAGCTCAATGCGCTTAAGGCTCCTCAACTACCCAGCTTAATGCGCTGAAGGTAATTGTCTGTAGAAAACTGAATTCATTCTCTTGGCTACGGCGATTCTATTTATACCAAAATTATGGCCTTGGTGGCGTCTCATATGTTATGGAGGCAAGAAACATGTGGCAGCACATGCCAAACGGTAATTGCAGAAACTATGAAAATGAACATATGCATGCATGCTTCATCACATGGCGGCAGGAAGTGCGCGGTAGCACAAGACTAACGGGAATTTCTGAAACTATAGTAATGAACATATGTATGATTCATTACAATTGTTTTCTCATCTCCACGGAGAACTAACCGTGTGTTGGTCACAATTGGTTACAATTTGTCACTGACTCCATCGTCTATTAATAAATTTAAACAACTTTCATGGTCTTTTTTTTTTGCTTTCCTTTTATAGGTTAGATCAGCCTAGCAGACATACTTCAATAGTGTTATTTTATTGGGAAGCAGGTCTGCTATCAGCAGTAACGTCACACAGAGCAGAACTGCGGTACATTGCAATTTTCCATATGAAATAAAAAAACATGCCCAATGTAAGACAGCGGGTGATTGCGACTCCATGGAATTATACTGCCCCTTCTTAAATAGTGCCAAAACCGAACAGCTTCTTAATATACCTATCTAAGCCATAATTTATTAACATTTTAATGATGAAGTTAGCTACAAGGTGACCATTAATTAAGTACGTTCCTTCTAAAATATGGTAGAACAATAACAACAAACAGATTAGTTTTGTATATAAATATTTTATCTGAAGTAACTCGTGAGAGAACCACTTCCTCTTAACAAACAATTAAAATAAGATATTTGTTAATAAGAACCGATTTTTCCATCTGTCATTAAATCTTTTTGATTAATAAGTTCCATAGAAACAATTATTTATACAATTGTACATAAGGAAACTATTTACGGAATAAATAGGAGATAGAAAGAAATTCATTAGTCTAATGCTAATATATCTTTCGATTTAAAAGACTTTCAGGAGGATGGTGAGGTTGAATCCAATAAAACAATATTTTCTCAGTGATGTTTAGAAAAAGTAAAAATTGGTAGGATACTACTACTTGAAGTCGAAATTTATCCAAAGAGATTTGCAGTTCTTTGTGATATTCAAAATTTGTGAAATACTTTCTAGTACTGGCAATGAATGCATTTTTAATTACGTTATATCAAAGACATTTCAAGGAATAAGGGTCAGTTTTCCATCTTCTGTTAAATTTATGTGGCACATAAATTCAATAGATACAATTATTGACACAATCGTATTCAAAGGAGTGGATAACTTCTCAAATCAATTTAATGGGCGATGGAAAAACTAGCCCTATATAAGTAAGTATATTTTGTGTCTTCAAATCAAATCAGTTAATTTTAGAATGTTGTTTAGATATTGACATAACATTTGTCAGACAATACGGGCAGCGTCAGATATGTGAAGAAAAAAAATTGAAACTAAAACTTCTCACATTAGATGCAAATTCTATACATTATACTCTTGTATAGGAAAATTATATGATGGCTAAATATTTCGTCGGTGATTGACATTGATAGCGGAAATAGGGCGACGAATATAAATAATTAAAAAAAAATGCTTTTTTGCCAGATATAATAACTAGTGTTATCTCAGTAATTCATTTAATCAACAAATGTTGTAATTATATCATCAGTTTCTTCCTTTACTGCTTCCTCCTCTGACATGTTTATAATGAGTGATCATATAAACACATGTCATGAAAACCATATCCTGGATTTCTGTGGTTTCTAAAGTAAATTAATAATTCCGCATGTCTCTCGACTTGATATTTATAGACTAGTCTGGTTTTTTTTTATTAAGAAACCGTTGTTCTCTTAAATTTATTATTTAAAAAATTACATGAGACAGTCTTTTTGCGGACATCTAGTGTTATGCCATTTATATTGAGATGTACCTACGGCCTTTGTGTCGACAATTTCGACTGCCGTGAAATACAAAAAATAAACAAAATAATGAACTATAGCTTACTTCTTATTGCAAACGAGTAATTCATTGTTTGACACTCATTGACGTATTTTTTTCTTTTACAATTGTTTTCTGTAATAATGTCATAGAAATATATGAAAAACTGAGGTTAAAGTTAAACTTATTCTGTTATCATGTAAATATTAAATTATATTTTCATTGTATATGAATCACATTGAATTTCATAACTATTACCTATATTCAAAATTCTCGTATAGTGTTATATCTTATTATCATTTTTCCTTGTTAATGGTTAATAATTTCTGTAAATAAAAGCACTTATCCCTTCAAAATGAATTTAAGTACTGCTGACAATGTCTACCTCATGGATCAATGCAGGCTCGGACTCTTTTTATAGATTAAATTTTAATTTGTTAAGTGTTTCTACCGAATTCCTCATTATATTGCTTTCATTTAAAACTATCTCTTGAATTTACAATAATTAAAATTTTGGTCGGATTTGCTTTTAAAGTATCCCAAAAATCAACAATCAAGAGGTTTGAGGTCAAGACTTCCTGGGGGCCATGATCGAGATGCTTGATTTCCATGACCAATCCATCTTTCTGGATAATTATCTTGTAACAACTACCTAACGGTAACAGAATAGTGCGGAAAAGCACCATCATGCGTGTACCATCGATTTAACCTCTCGCTTCGAGAAATTTCTCACAGTAGCTCCGACAAATCATTTTCTAGGAACTCCAAGTACCTTGTTCATTTAAATTATGTGGCAGTTCAAAGGGTCTCAGAATATTAGTCCTTAAGATTCCTGCACAATAATTAACTTTAAATTGAAACTGGGAATGTTTTTCAAAAATTATCCACTTACAGATATCCACTATTAGTGAAAGTTGCTTTGTCACTAAAAATTAATTTTGAAATAAAATTAGGCTCGCCTTCGTGACTTTGAAGAAGCCACTGGCAAAAATCAACTCTTTTTAGTAATCTCCTGATAATAATTCCTGATATTTTGTTACATGGAAAGGATCATGAAGTACCCTCCACACTGTAGCCTCGTATTTTGCTCTACTGCGACTCACTTCGTACTTATTGTATTATTTTCCTCCATTGTTTCTATTATTCTCCCTTTAGTTTCTATAATTATTATTCTTCGAATTTTCACGAAGTGTTTTGCTTGCGTACTTTCTACACAGAATTTGTCTATTTAACTTGAGCATATGACATTTCTGTCATTGGAGTTTGTATTTTAGCCTACTGTGGAGTTTAAAGTCGAGCGTATTTAAAATAATGTAAATGTGAAGTTTTTGCATTTATGACGAAAACCTTTAATTTTTGAAAATTGCGGTCAGTATTTATAAATTTTATAAACAGTTGAATGCTGAATCTCCTCGTGTTATCGAATTTCCATTCCATCATCTGACAAAAAAATTTTAAGTCATTTTGTTGTTAGGAGATACTCCTCTATATGTTTTGATAAAAATGGATTTACTGAAAAATGTGCAAAAATTGTTTGCAACATCATACCAAATTTGACACTAATCGGATAAACAGAGCAAATATATTTATAGACAACCGTTTTAAAAATTCTACTTTGACCTCCCGACTGCGCAAAAATTTCTAAATGTCAAATAGAAAAAATACCAGTCTTCTATATTTTTTATTTTCTATATGCTATTAAATTTCGACCCCATTTTTGTAATCATCCTGTATATTATAACAAAGTTTTAGTTTCGGTCCTAATAATTTTTCTCGTTTCATTTTTCATTTCATCATAATTCATATTCATATTTATTTGTGTCTGTGCAGTTTGTGTTTATTTGTTATCTGAAATTCCCAATTATACGCCTATTTCAACCTTTAACCTACCATATAACATATAAAATAATAACGATAGGTTTACGGACGGTTTGCTCGTAAACTTATTGTTAAACAAACTGTAGTAATGTGATATTCTCAAAGCTAAATATTAGTCGTGATATTCATATCAAGTGCCTGATATTTTTAACAGTATTGGTGAGATCGTAAAAAAAGGTCTTTTATAAAAGCCTGAAAGAAATCTTAAGAAGTGTAGTTTGAGTTATAGGCCTCGCGTCACATCCTTAATAATATATTTTCCCAGAGTATAATCAAGAAGTAGTGGAAATCGAGAGACTGGCAGATTTAAAATTTCTAGTTAACTTAGCAATTTCGTAATCTCATGCTTCCTGTGCTGGTCCGCCATTTTCAAAAATTATTCCAAAAATAAGTTTATTGATAATATATTTTAGAGCACCCTAACCTAAACATTATTAACTTTTTCCACAAAACACTATTTTTTTCTAAAGTTAACAGTTTGGATATGCTAAGGACAGCATATTTGATACTATTTAAATCTATTGTATCACCCTGTCACGTAAAGTGTTAAAACCTACCGGAAAAACGCGAAATTTTCATAATACAGGCAGTTCAAATAATAACAGTAATAATATAATTACAAAATTTATTTTCAGTATTTATTTTTTTAGTTAGTATTACCTATTTGAAAACTCTCTTACTTACTTACTTACCTATTTCGGGAATTTTCGAGGTCCACCTAGACCAATTTGTTATTTTTGACCATTTATATCGTATCCATCTAAGTTGGATTTTAGGTTAGGTGTAATCAACTCGTTGTTGTGAAGGACCAACCAACAACACCTACAAACCTATCCGGGATTCCTCTTCAGTGATTTCTGTAAGAGATTTCTCTTTGAGAAAATGAAACTCACACACTTTACTGCACTTTAGAATCGTTGAAAAATATTCTATGTATACATAACGAACAAAAGTAAATAGATCTATCTATTAAAATACTCTACTATAAAATGCGTTTGCCATCAGCAGATTTTTTATTTACCTTTTAAATAAATATAGTATCATATCTTTAAGGATTTAAGGCACACTGTTAAATAAAATAACTCAATTATAATACAAGTAGTCTAGGAACTTAATTGTCTTCGTTAATGGTATTAGTACCACTAGAAGTTACCGCTTTCCTAAAGTTTAAATTCATAAAGATGGTGTCTAGGAAGTTTATTTGAATACATCGTAATAATGCCATGTTGAACATGATTTGGTAAATCGTTAACATAAATTAAAAAAGAGTAGTGGCCCTAAAATTGAGCCTTGAGGGACACCCAGACTTTCATTGTGACAGCAGATTGAAAATCATTCACGCTGGGGTTGAATCAGGTTTAATTGAAAGATTCTTGCGCAAGTGATTTTTTGATTGCTGGGGTTGAATCAGGTTTAATCGAAAGATTCTTGAGCAAGTGATTTTTTGATTGCTGGGGTTGAATCAGGTTTAATCGAAAGATTCTTGAGCAAGTGATTTTTTTTATTGATTTTAGTTCTTTTGTATTCCACGATCAATTTAACATTAGAATCAAAATAATCGAGCGGGCACTTTTGGAAAAAACTCGATTTTTGTTTTCAAAAGATTAAAGAATCACAAAATGTGGCTACGCATACATGTACAATTTAGATAAAGTATATGGGAAACTATTGCTGATGTGTTCTGAAACTAAGGTAGATTAAGAACACATAATTATTTCGAAAAAAGTGATCTACAAGTTTTTAGTAATTAATTTTTTAAACAGTTATATAGGATATTAATGCGATTTCATATTAAAATTAATATATTATATGAATTAAAATAAAAACAGGTTATGTTGCACGTTGTATAAACATTTGTTTATGAAGTTTTGCGTTGTTCAAAATGTCATAATCAAAAGGTAGGAACACACGAGTAAAATCGGCAAAATATCTGTTTGTTGCCTAATAAAGGAAACGCGAAGCCATATTAATAAGTTTGTGAGAATATATCCGAAGGAAGAAGTTGAAGATATGATAAACACTCTTTTTTGAATATAATGTTTCTGATGAGCACTTGCCGAACGCTGTTTGTGGTGAATGTCTTAGGAAACTGTATCACATAAAGAAGAATGGTTCATCGGAAACAATCGATTTGCCAAATTTATCACAATCTCCTGTTCTGAGATATGGTACCTGGAAAACCAATTTATCATCGTGTGAATGTAAAATTTGACATATAGCAAGAGAGATATTAAATAAAAATGTTGAAAGAAGATGATAAGGTGATTCTGAAGCAGATTACAAGTATTCGGCTTCAGAATCACCTTCAGTTTTTCAAAAAGCGCCCGTTCGATTATTTTGATATTAGTCCTAATACGACAAAAGAACTAAAATCAATCAAAAAATTCCCTTATGCAAATATCTTTCAATTAAACCTGGTTCAACCCTACAGCGATAGAGTAAACTAACTCATTAGTAATGAACTTGTATATTTTCATCGAGTTGTAAAAGGACCCAAGGGTTGAGACAACCCTTTAGACATTTATAAAATTTGTAATTTCCCAACCAGTTATCTGTCCATAATGTCGTTTTGACGGAATGTAAATTAACTCGTTAGTAATGTACTTACCTATAAATTTTCATCGACTTGCAAAGGGTCCCATTGGTCGAAACAACCCTTCAAATGTTAAAAAAATGTGTAACCCTAACCAGTTATTTGTCCGTAATTTCGTGTTGATGGAGGGTAAACCAACTCATTAGTAATGTACCTGTAAATTTTCATCGATTTGCAAAGGGTCCTAGGGGTTGAAATAACCCTTTAAATATTTAAAAAATTTGTAACAATAACCAGTTATCTGTCCATAATTTCGATTTGATGGAGAGTAAATTAACTCGTTAGTAATATACCTGTAAATATTCATCGACTTGCAAAGGGTCCAAGTGGATGAAACAACCCTTTAAATATTTAAAAAATTTTAGCTATCCAACTAGTTATTTGTCCATAATATCGTTTTGATGGAGGGTAAATTAACTCGTTAGTAATGTACCTGTAAATTTTCATCAACATGCGAAGGATTCCAGGGGTTGAAAGGACCCTTTAAACATTTAAAAAAAATTGTAATCCCAACTAGTTTTTTGTCCATAAGTTCGTTTTGAATAAGAGTAAACTAACTCGTTAGTAATGTATCTGTAAATATTCATCGACTTGTAAAGGGTGGATAAAACAACCCTTTTAATATTTAAAAAAATTGTAACTACCCAACCAGTTATTTGTCCATAATATCGTTTTGATGAAGGGTAAAGTAACTCGTTACTAATGTACCTGTAAATTTTCATCGACTTGCAAAGGGTAGCCGGGGTGGAACGAACTCTTTAAACATTTAAAATAATTGTAATCCCAATCAGTTTTTGTCCATAAGTTCGTTTTGAATGAGAGTAAACTAACTCGTTAGTAATGTACCTGTAAACTTTCATCGACTTGCAAAGGGTCCCAGGGGTTGAAAGAACCCTTTACACATTTAAATAATTTGTAACTTCCCAATCAGTTATTTGTCCATAATTTCGTTTTTGTAGAGGGTAAACTAACTCGTTAGTAAGGTACCTGTAAACTTTCATCGTCTTTTAAAAGGTCCCAGGGGTTAAAACAACCTTTTAAGGGGCCTAGTCGGGAAAAAGCTTCGGATAGCTGTGTCACTCTCTAGAAAGTTTTTATACATGCGCCGCTGAATAATTTTGCTCTTAACTATACTTTCACTGGACTTTTTGTTCACCGACTTCATTGAGGTGCGATTCCCGATAGAGGTAACACTTTTTTTGCTCCATTTGTAGTGACAAAGATACTTATTTAGAAAATTCATTTTAATCAAATAGTACAGAATAAAAGTTTGAAACTTGCTGAGCATAATTATGAAGATTCATTCTAGAAGACATGTATGAATTTTACCTCGAATTTTACCGATTGATATCATAATTCAGGAGCTAATCACGTTCAACTTTCACTTATATTTACAGTATAAATTTTCCCTACATAAAGTGAAAATTAATTAAAATAGATATACATGTACCCTCTAGTACACTGTCAACTACTGATCCTCCAAATTTGGTGTAATTTGACCAAACCGTATGGAAGAAATAAATTTTGAAAAATTACCTTACAAACACTGGTTCGATTAGCCCTCTTAAGCATTTAAAAAATTTGTAAATTCCCAACCAGTTATTTTTCTATGATTTCGTATTGATGAAGGACAAAGTAATACTCTAGTAATGTATGTATAAACTTTCATCGACTTGCAAAGGATCTCACGGGTTAAAATCACCCTTTAAATATTTAAAAAATTGTAACCCCAGCCAGTTATTTGTCCATAATTTTGTTTGGGTAAACTGATGGAACATTCGAATTTACCACTAGCTTTCTATTTTCCAACTAAAACAGCTTGGAATGCCTAGTATTTATTTATTTATTTATTTATTTAGCATACACCATCCAACAGTACTTAAACCAATTATAGGATGGGAAAATACAACAGTAATTATACACAATACATAATACACTAATAACTAAAAGTAACAAAGAAAAAGAAAAACATAAAATTTAACGATTCAAATATGACACAAAAACGAAAACAGAAATTAAACTCAGCTAGACACATACACCTTTTTTAAACAACTATAAGAACAATTAAATATGTCGATTCTATCTTGCAGGTTGTTACAATTTTCACACATAAAATATAGGGGGGAAATTTCAATAAATTAGTGCGTGGTACGGCGAGATAAAAAGTACTGCCAACACGAGTTTCAACTCTAGGCACACGAAAAACTAAGTTGTTCCAAGAGTTGTGGACAATCAATTTTATTATTTATTAATTTATTTAGAAAAATTAAGGCCTGTGTTCTTCTGCGATCATGCAGAGTTAATACTGAAAATCTATTAAGTAAGTGATTTTGAGGTATTCCAACAGGTGGGTATTGACCATCTAATTTAAAAGAAAGGTATTTCAAGAAACGCCTTTGTACATTTTCCAAGCTTTCAGCATAGACACTGTATCCCGGCTGCCATATTATAGCAGCATATTCCAGCCTAGATTTTACAAGTGCATTAAAAAGAAGCATTAGTACTGCTGAATCAGAGAATCCTTGAGAGTTTCTGATAACAAAACCTAGGCTTCTGTAAGATGTTTTAACAACTTGATTAACATAAAGATTGAAAGAGAGTTCGCTATCAAATATGACTCCTAAGTCCTTGATTGATTCGGGCCGATTTAAGGTAACATTGTCTAATTTATATTGATATCGGATGAGAAAATGTTTTCTAGAAAAGGTCATAACATTGCACTTTGAAGCATTCAGAGGAAGATTATTCAATATACACCACTCAATCAAATTATTCAGGTTGCTTTGCAGGTTCATACAGTCTGATACGTCATTAATAGGGCAGAAAATTTTTACATCATCAGCGTACAACAAGTAATTTACATCTAGATTATTTACAATATCATTGATGAATATTATAAACAGGAGTGGCCCAAGGATGGAACCTTGGAGCACTCCTGACGTGACAGAAATATCTTTGGAAGCAAAACCACGACATTCGACATATTGTTTTCTTTCGGACAAATATGATTTAAATAGTTCAAGTAGCGGTAAGGATAATCCCACGCTCCCAAGCTTTTGAAGTAAAATTCCATGATCTAACCTGTCAAAGGCTTTAGAGAAGTCAGTATAAAGCACATCAACCTGAATATTCATATCAACATGTTCAGCAATAAATTGAGTTACACAAAACAGATTCGTTGTTGTTGATCTACTCGTCATGAATCCATGTTGATGGATAGAAATCTGTCCCTGAATATGCAAGTACAATGCATCATGTAGAGCGATTTCTAGAACTTTTGCAAAATTACATATTATTGTTATCGGCCTGTAGTTCTCGACATTGCCTTTATCACCTTTTTTTAAATACAGGACAAATTCGTGACCTTTTCCAAATATCCGGAATTATACAAGTACGCAATGATAAATTAAACAACAGAGTAAGAGGTTCTACCAGGGCATAGACACAATCTCGAATAATAAATGCCGGAATTCCATCTGGACCTTTGGTAAATTTCAGCTTTAGTTTTAACAAGGCAGTTAGAACATCACTTGAGTTAAAATTATTAAAATGCAAATTTTGATAATTATAATTACTAATATCTAAATTATATACCTTTTTACAGATGTTATGCCCGTTTTACTTTAGTAGAATCCATAACCTAAAAGATATTTATAATAATTCATTCTTACGTTCTGCATTTTATTGTCCACGCTGTATAGAAAAACTACTAACTTTAATTGAATGTAGTTTTCCTCAAAACAACGTGAAAAACTCTTGTGCAATAAACCGTGTGTTTTATGAATCGCAGAAACTGGGTATCTGGCTTGGTAATAAACAGTAGAAAGAGATATAAAAATTGCAGATCTCTCTTATTTGAAGTCTGTGTGTAAGCACCCAGAACATCTGGATTCAACTCTACGGTATATCCCGCCATTAAAGTTATTGTTATTGCAACGTTCAGCTTTAAATTTGGGGACAAGACATGGTGCTGCCAAAAAACTGCATTTACTGTAACATATTAGAGCATTGTCCGTTTTATGAGAATTCTGGTAACGTAGTATCCAAATTGTTATTGTTTTTGTAGTGGTCGCTTTTTAATGTTTTTTTTATTGTGATTCGCGCTGTTTCAGCGTTTTCAGGATTTTTTATTCGTTCAGCAATACGACAAATGATTTATTTTTCAAGATCGATTGTATATTTTAAAGTAGACCTTCAAAAATAAATATGTAGATTGATGCATCTTTGCTGACATGTTTATAGGCAGTGCGATCCTTAAAAAAAAGTGACATTAAAATATTGGTGACAATTAAGAAAGATCTAGATTGGCATTAATTACTCAGCATCCATTATGTGTTTATTAATTTTAAAAAAGTAACTGCCTTAAACATTAAAAATGTAATACATTTTTTCGTTATTTTCATTGTATTTGACATATGTAGAGTTGGCACTTCGATCCGCAAATCATGGGCGGTGCCAGGTTGAGAAATGCCCAAGTACGTAAGCGATACTTGTTTAGTCTACTGTTATGCGTCGAGGTGTCAATAACGTAATTTATTTCTCTCCGTTGTATTGTTGATAATTTTATTTTTTGTATTTTATTCTTGATATTAATTTAACAATAAAGTATGTCAGACCTGCCCAAGGGTAAAAAACGGTCATACGCTGATAAAGTGAATAAATTTATGAGTGAATTACCGGATTTATTCTACGATGGTGCTACAAAATTTGTAAGGTGTGCGAGACTGACCTGATGTGCTGGGACAAACGTGATTGTAAACGTCACGTAAATTCTGTGCAACATAAAACTAAAGAAATGGCGTGCCTTCGACAACACGCTTTATGTTCGATTTACTCTTAATGCTAATTGCCTGCGATGTTCCGCTGCACATACTCGATAAACAACCATTTCAGAAGTTCTGGAATAAATGCAATCCCAAGGTGACGTTACCAAGTCACACAATGTTGCGTAACCATGTACCAACTGTAAGCGAAGACATTGTAAATAAGATCAAACGTGTACTTAAAAATACACGGCTGTGGTTATGTGTTGACGAGCCGACAGATTGTAAAAAAAATTCTATTGCAAATATTATAGTACGTGTACTGAACCTTCTTAAACCAACATTTCCACTGTTACTAGCTAGCAAAAGACTAACTGAGTGTACTGGCCAAATAATTACGCCGGTGGTGCTGAAGACATTAGAAGAATTTGACCTGTCATAAAGTCAAGTGTTGATGTTTGTGACTGATGGTGCAGTAACAATGCGTTTAGTAGGCCATTCTCTTCAAGAACACGGTTGTAGGTTAGTACATGTTACGTGTAAAGTACATACTTTACACCTTGTGGCAGAAACTATTCGACAAGGTTTTCCAGAGGTAGATTCATTAATAGCAAGTACTAAAAAAGTGTTTCTTAAATCTCTTAAACGTCTTCGCTGCAGCTATTAAGGAAAGCCGGACAAAATTCGAAGATGTTTCTGTTGAAACAGCTTTAAATACTATTCACAAGAACTATAAAGGATTACATGACGGCATACAAAACTTAGAACTTACAACTTGCGTTGTAGTTAGCGAAGTCACTGCAAATAGTGGACGAAGTAAATCGACTGCTACACGATATAGGTGACGCAAAAATGAGCGCGTTAGAGAAAAGTTCGCACGTGTGTTAAAGCAAGACACCGGTTTTACCAGATTAAGACAAATTTGTGATGGTACTGATGGTGCATCTCCAGATCCGTTAAGTAGTTAAAAATACTATTTTAAGTATGCTTGTATTACATCAATAGATATCGAACTATCGAACGGTCGTTCTGAAAATATAAGCATATTTTCTCACCACGTCGAACATTACTCTCGGAGACAACCATAGAAACATACATGATGCTGCAAAGTTTTTACACATCTTTTTTCAGTTTGTGATAACCAAGCTAGTTAACTAGTTAAGAGGGTAAGTTGTGCATACATTGTTATAAATTGTAACAGTTTATTGCTTTTATTGCTAGTTAATTTCTTTTCTTACAATTGTTATGGTGCGTACGCCTATGTCCTGCGGCGCATTTTTGCCAACTCTACTTACATGCTAGTTAGTCATGGTTTTTAGATATAAACTCGACCTGACTTCATTCACGTGACAATGCTCTTTCGGTAGTAATAGTTTTGTTCTTATTTATGATAAAATATTCTGTATAGAAATTATTTATCAAGTCAGCGTTAAAAAATGTGTTTTTATGAAAATTGTTCATTGGTATGTTGTTACTGGTTGGTGTGAAGCTTTATGTACCGTCATCTTTACGTTTGTTGTGATCTTAGCAAATTTCTAGTTTGTTAATTTTTGTTGTAATTAAAATTTGTGAACTGACGTTCTGACAACTTATTTTCATTGTATGACCATAAATTTTAATTATAGCAAAAATTAACAACTAAAATTTTATATTAATGTAATCGTTAGAATGAAAGTAAAACCATTTTAAATGTCATACCGTTTTTGGTATTTTAAATATTTAAATAAATTAAAGCTAAATGCCTATTTCTCACTCACCCACTGTGCGAAATTCTATGCTAAAAGGCCTTTCATTAATTTTAATTGTGTTTTGTAAGAAAACTTGAAATAGGATATGTTGTACCCATTCATTAACTCTTTCAGATTTGATTAAGCATTTGGTTTTATAAAGGCGTTAAAGAGTCATAACAAGTTATATTTTCATTTAAAATTTTCTCTATCACAATTCTGAGATAAAAGTCAGAATTCTGAGTTATGAATCTGGGATACAAGTCATGATTCTCTGATAAAGGTGAGATAAATGTTAGATTTCTTACTTTTATCTCAGAATTATGACTTGTATTTTAGAATTCTGACTTAACTCAGAATTCTGACATAAATAAGAAATTATAATTAAAATTTTTGACTTGAGCAAATATTAACCTTACTATTCATTTCCTTTACAATTTTGTTTTTTCTCAGAATCCTGAGATTAACTTCACAATTCTGACATAAGTAAGAATTCTGAGGTAGAAGTCAGAATTCTAGGACGAAATTTAGAATTTTCGTATGAAAGTTGAAATTCTTACCTTTGTCTCAAAATTCTGACTATGAGTAAGAATCTAAATCAAATTTTTGACTTTAGCAAATATCGGCTTTACCTTTCATATCTTTTAAAAATTTAGTTTTCTATCAGAGTCCTGACGTTTACTTCACAACTTTGAATTATGTCAGAATTCTAGGATAAAATTTAGAATTTTCAGATGAAAGTTAGAATTATTACTTTTACTACAGAATTCTGAGTTCCACCTCAGAATTCTACTATAATTCAGGATTCTAACGAATAACTCTGAATTCCGACATAAGTTATAATTCTGAGATGTCAGAATTCTAAGGTAAAAGTAAGAATTTTAACGTTTATCTTAAAATTTTGAACTTTGTATTAGAATTCTGACTTCCATCTCAGAATTCTGACTTATGTCGGAATTCAGAGTTACTCGTTAGAATTTTTAATTATAGCAGAATTCTGAGGTGGAAATCAGAATTCTGTAGTAAAGTAAGAATTTTAACGTTTATCTTAAAATTTTGAACTTTGTACCAGAATTCTGACTCCCATCTCAGAATTCTGACTTATAACTTAGAATTATGACTTTAATCTCAGGATTCTGATAAAATTAAACAGAAAAGAATGGTAAGGCTAACATTTACATAAGTCAGAATATTGAGTTATGTTAGAATCAAAATTCAAACTCAGAATTCTGATTTAAACAGATGTTAATCTTACCATTATTTTCTAATAAAATGTTCTTTTTCAGAATCATGAGGTAAAAGTATATTCTGAGTTACGTCAGAATTCTAAATTACAATTCAGAATTCTGAGATAATAGTCAGAATACTGATGTAGAAATTAGAATTCTGAAATAAAAAGTGTGAATTCTAGGATAAATGTAAGAATTCTAAATTTTACCTAGGTGTAAGGTTTATTTCAGAAACCTGACCTCTGAATTCTAGGATAAAAGCAAAATTTTAAATTTTTAAAACAGTTTTGTTTCTGCACATGGGGTTATTAGCAATCTTTTTTCCAGTTTTCCGAAAATACAATTACAAACGAAAAAAAACAAGAAACAAAAAAGTTGTTTGTTTTTCGCAAACACTAAAATATATCCTGAATGACAGTAAAATTTAGTCTGTACAATTTCTTCAGTTAATCCAGAAGTTATGGACCTTATAAGACATTCTTTTATTTTCCTGAAGACGTCGACATGTTCCTGTAAAATAGAACTGCTTGGGTCTTTACAAAGTGTTCTTATTTAATTTTTTGTAAAGAGTATGGACTATAGACGGCCCATAAGCAAATACTTTTACTTAATTATCTAACTTTTCATTTACATTTTCGTTAGTACACATCTATATATAGTACGTATTAAACGAATGAAAATGAAAACTCGTGTTGTCTGATTCAATATTAAAATGTCGCCCTTTGAACGCTGTAAAAGTGCATATTTTAGTATCAAAAGGTATAAAAACTATAGAGGTGCAGGTTATGAAGCAGCAGCAGTTTATTTTGAGCCCTAGGCAAAATACTAATGGTGCAGTAATTGCGAGGAGCTTCGGCCAGAGCGAATTTTTTATTAAATTTCTGCCAGCATTTAAATACCGAGTTTCATTTGGCGAACGCGATGTCCGGCTCGATTTCGAAATAAAATGGGAAGAGTCAATTTCATTTTAATTTCGTTTTTGAATCCAAATTAAAATGATGTACTATTTTTAGTGTACGTTGAGATGCAAATTCAGCTGGCACGAAATAAATAATATCGTTGAAATTCTATGCAGGAATGCTGCTGACGAAGATATTATTATCTGTCCATCAAGTAATTACACAGTCTGCATGTAAAGAGGATGTGCGTTTGGTAGGTTTTTCGAATTATTTTAAAAGAGCAATAACTTATAAAATTACTTATTACTTCTTTACAAAATTATAGAATAATGTCGGAAATCTCAACAAATTCGCTCCAATTTAATTTACAAAAAAGAAGAGATAAGTCCAGGGGCGGCTCAATACACAGTGCTGCAGAGCTGTAGCACTATCAAACGGATGAGGAAATTTATGAAGAATTTTGTTTTCATAAAAAATTCACGTTTTCAAGTCAAAATATGACAATCGGCAACATTAGAAATACTCTAGGAAACGACAGCAAATCTGGATATTGTCAATTCCTACATCCCGCTACCTTTGAGGTTACTTAACGCCCGCATATGCCATGTGCACTGTACACTTTCCCCATTGTTTTCCCCCCTCCTTGCTCAACAATTGTAAGCCGAGTGTGGCCGAGTCTAGATACATGTCTGTTTTCTATATTATATTAATTTTTATATTATTACTTCGCTGTATCACTATGGTTTCTCCATGCTTCTTTTTAATTATTTATTTAACTGTGACTTTTCCGCTACCAAGGACACCGACAGCAGAAGGCGAGCTACCCTCAACCTGGAAATTTTGCTGAACCTCTTGTGGAAGAGTAGAAATCTTTTATTTGTCTGACATCTTATAGACAAATGACCGTTTGTTTTACATCCACTCCGAAGGCTGGCATATCCACTACGAAATCCCAGCCTAAGATTGCATAGCTTCTGCGTTTTGAACTGATATACAAACCTCTAGATGACTGAGCCGAGACTACTCTACGTTAGAACGTTTAATTAGTCTGTTTGCAACAGACTCTTTCAGTGTGACGTTACATAGTTATGCAACCTACACACCACTATCATGACACACAGGTTGTCTGCCAATCGGACTGGAATGTCATCCTTAATGCATATGTCTATAAAGGTGACATTTTCGCAGCTTGAATGCATCGTAGAATTTTATTTTATTTCTCCCTTGTAAGAAATATTTAAGAACTTTGTGTTAGAGTCTGTTTATAATGTAAAAAAGGCCAGGGGCTTGATAAATTGATGACGTATCAGCGCGGTAAACATGGCTATATCAACCAATCGCTGAACTGTTTTACAACGATAGAATGGCAAAACGGTTACTGCGCTTCTACGTCACAGTGACTTCCCTGGTCTCATTACATTGTGAACGGACTCTACCATTTACCATGAACAAAGCATGTGAAAATATACACAAACGCATTACAGAAACTTTTATTATTAATATAATTAATATTAAAAATGATTAAAATATCCTTTAATAGGGGTAAAGTCATATTTTATAACCTAACTTTCGTATAATTAAGTTCAAGTGCTAAAATTATCGATTTATACAGACGTTTTTAAACTACGAGTTTATGATTTGCTTCAGAGTAGGATTATACTGACAAAAGTAGATGTAAAATGTTTAATTTTCCAAAGGATAATTGAAAGAAAGAAAAATGGGAGGAGCATCTTTTGTTATCATTTACTTTAGTTATTTATGTTTTGAGGTTATAATAGGACATGTACTTGTAGTTAATGTATAATCAATTATTATTAATAATTGATGTTTTCATAACGGCTCGACACCCAGTGTATGAGTGCAATTTTTTTTAAGTAATTAAAATTGTACAAAGGGGTGAAAATTCAGTGTCCTTAGGATTTGTTACAAAAATGATGTTTGATAATAAATTGTCTGTGATTAGAGGAGAATTTCAAGCCAGTATAAAAATCAGTCGTACAAAGTTGAAGTAATTTATTATATTTATAGAAACCTGTCTAAAATAAATTTAAAATTAAAAAAAAAATTGTAACAAAATCTACTTTTATAGATTTTCTTAGATGGACAAATAACAAAATGCTCATGTAAGTGTCGAAAGGGTTTAGATATTTGCCATCATATGATATTTTTACTCATAATAATTTGTTAGCAACGGACGTGCCACTTATTGTATACAGTTCATCATCATATTGAGTTTTTTGACAAATCCTGAAAATGCGGAATAAGCTGTGTGATATTGCTTTCTTTGCAGTAGTCAAATACATGTATCACTCATACAACCGGTTTTTACATTTTGTTTCAAAAAACCGGTAAAGCTAAAAATTTTGTTAATTACCTACCTGTAGGATATTACGAGTATTATCAAACAATCCAGACACAACCAGTTATTTTATAAAATGAAAAGAGATTATAAACTATGTCAACAACTTGAGGATAGCCACAAACTAATTGACATGTGCAATTTGATTTTCACAGTTTATAATTCTTCTTGGTGGATCCATTTTTAATTTTAATTTATTAAATCAATAAGAGATTGTTCTAAATGTACTGAACATTGTACATGTTCTGCGTATGTAAATTAGTTACTGAATGTTCTTAAATATTTACTCCAAACACATAAAATAAAATTCTACGCTGTATTCAACGATCAAAAATGTCGTCTTTATAGACATACGCATTAAGCGTGAAGTTCCAGTGTGATGTGTAGGCAACTAGTGTGTCATGACAGTAGTATGTAGGTTGCATAATAATATAACGTCACAAGTAATGGAGGCCATTAACTTTATTTAAGCCGCTCAACTGAACAACTAACTGTGTTTTGATTTTATAATAAAACTTCTTATCGAGAAGCGTATCCTATTTTCTAGCCATCTATCAATGTCGCACGTACAACTAATGTTGTTTTTTTCCTTTGCTTTCATAATTTTTTATATTTCAGTTTTATTTCATGAATTTTTTTTTTTAAGATTCTCGCTTCCAACTTAAAATGTATTATATTGTATTTAATATGTTCATTGGTAAGACATTGTGCTTGTTCGCAGGACCAATTAGAAAAAAACTAAAGTAGCATAATTCCCTGGTTATGAAGGCTGCAAGGGAGAATTTGTTCCAAAAGAACAGAATCTTGTTTATAAAGTTTCCTTCAGTTTCAATATTATTTTTTTTTAAATTCATCAGTAAAGTGATTTTTAAACTCAATAAAATGTACAACGTAAAATTTACCTAAAAGTTTACAACTCATCCCACAGTGCTTAAAGTTTAATGCTACTGGTACCTCATTCAGATTTTTAAATATTTATTGGCAATCGAGCTTTACAGCTTTTTCAGCATTATAAACTATGCTCCACTGAAGTCGATACGAAAATTTTACAGCAGGTAGAGTACTAAAAAAACTACTATAAAATTTTTATGGCAACTCGAATAACCCTATCTTAGGCGCCTTTTAGGTTTTTTAGACACCTTTTGCATATTAAATTTGAACAAATTTGATGTCAGTCAATACGTAACGGAAAAGATACTAAAAAATTACTAATAGTTTCTTAATAATAGAATACTTTTTATATCTACTTTCTTTCTTTATCAGTTTTACACATTTACGATCCTATTAGACAACAGAAAGGCGGTATATATATTTATGTTGTTTAATATTGTTAATTAATTTACAAAAATATCGTACAAAATATTATGAGCAAAACCCACTAACAGCGCTTTTTTAACAAATGAGAAAGTGATACTGAAGCCATAAGACACGAAGTAATCTTAGAACAAGTTATTTTAACGGCAGGAAATGTTTCTTCCTTTATATCTCCATATGTTCCATTATATAGTATATGTTTTTAAGATTTCTCTCCTCGTTTGCAAAAAATCAATTAGCAATAAAAACAACATATAGTAATTTTTTTATGAAATGTTTTCTAGATTTCTGTATTTATTCGTATACACTTTACTCTCTAAATAACCTCAGAGAATGAAATCTGAAATTAAAATATCGGGAGATTTTTAGGACCAAGGAAGGGTACCATTCCGGGAAAGCAGCTTATTCGGAAACGATTCCCGGAAAATGTCCATACTGATTTTTGTAGTATCGCTAACGGTGCCATCTTGTTGAAACCAATATTCCACCAATTGCGCTTGGATTTGTGTCAAAAAGAATGTATCTTAGTATATTTCAGTGTATACAAAATTAATTTTATACTAAGCGCCTCATTTAGAATTTTGTTCAAGAGTTTTCAGTATAAGTCAAAATCAAATACAATAAATACAAAACTGAGCAATGAGTATTATACTAGGATGTAATAAATATATACCAATAAAATTAATGTCAGAAATTTTAAACTTTCCGAACGTACATCAGAGAGTCATATTTAAATCTTTATTTTTTATCTATAAAATGAAAAACAAAATGTCACCAGCCTATCTGTACGATACATTAAAGTATAATCATGATATTCACAATTATCCAACTAGGAATTCTACAGATTTTTTCATTGAAACGTTTAATGGGAGCAAATCTCATAATTTTCTTTTCTCTAAAGGTTTAAAAACATTTAATGATATACTAACACATCTAAAAATTTGTAATAACTTCACAGCGTTCAAAAGACTTCATTGTGATTATGTAAAAAATTGTATTTAAGACTGGCATTTCCATTTTTTGTTTAAAATAATTAATTATGTTAAGTTTTGTGTCAATTGTGTATAGCTTGAACTAAATAAAGATATATTATAAATAGGATACATTGTTAGTATAAGGTTAGTTTTAATCATTTCCAGATGATGGCAACTTGGTTGGTGAAACGCGCGTCGAGTGCTCTTTAATTTAAAAGAATTGCCATAGTGAATGCTTGTTTGGATTTCGTCTTATCAAAGAAATCAAATGATCGATACAATTTGCTGTAGAACTTCGGTTAAATGAAATCTTAAAATGCCTCCATCATTCTAAATGCAGGGACTCATGTCCATTTACGAATGAATGAATTCTCTTTGTACATTCCAAATCATATCTGGCGTAACTGATCATATTTCCTGTAAAATCCGTTGCTTTAGTTCATCTAAGTTACGTTTAATTTGTCAAAAATCCATTATTTTTTGTTGTAGAATAAATTTTTATATAAACGTGTTCAAGTAAATAATTCAAAGGATGTAAAGTGTGGATAATAAGAGGAAAAATACAACAAACCACAATTTCTTTTTAACTCAACTAAACTAAAGACTTCCCCATAGAGACAAAGAATTAAATTAAGCCAAATTCAACCTAATTTACTTAAATGTTGTTCCAACATCCCAATGTAATGTTTTTTCTTCAACTGCAGATAAAACGTGTGTGGAATAAGAAGAGTGGAATGCTTGTAAATGGGGTCAAGAAGGGAAAGGACTGAACAAGGACTCTGACATAATTTTAAAACTACACATGATGAAAATGAGTAGCACTCGCTAAATAATTACGTCAAGCTTATGGTGAAACAACAATAAGCCCTTTGTTGTCCTATTATTTCGGGATGCGACCTAATTTTCACTGATGGATATAAAATTTCTGGCAATTAAATTATTTTATTTTCATCGCCTAAAACATTGTGGTAATGGATTACAAGTTTTATTTCGCCATCAAATTAAAATTAATTATGTTGGTTTGGCTTTAAATCTAATGTGTTAAAAATTTATGATGTTTATGTACGCTGTAGCAGATTAAATAAAGAAACTATAAATTGCTCAGTCTCCATTTGTATAGATTCGTTAGATCCCGGAAATTTTTTTTGCGAATTTCTTCCGTATTTCCCTTTTATTGCCAAAAAAATAATGTAACGAGCGTTCAAAAATAAATACGTCAAGTTATCCATGTAAATGAAAACATAGGGAAAACGTAGCTTAGTTTCTATTAAGCTGTTATACGATGCATTGTATTAAGTTATTATTTTTCTTGGACTCGATTTTGACCCACTTTAAACGGACAGATTTAATTGAAACTTTGTACACTTACGAAGAACCGGTAACAATACAATAATTTGATAAGTTTATATCATTATCCTGATCAGGATCGCCAGTCCTTTCCTCACGTATCCTCTGCGTGAGAGCAAGAGGCTTAATATTGTAATTATATTCCGTGATTCTCAGTTCGGTCGTTGGCCGAGCGGGCAAGTCTTAGTCGACGCGAAACGACGGACTCCTCGAGCGTGAGTTCAAATCCCATGGCTGAAATAAATTTTTTTTTTTCAGAAATATCTGTTGGATCGTAATATGTTATAATATCAGCATCAACAAGCAATATAAATATAGTTTAAAAAAACTACAAAACACGCTTTCATAGCACATCAAACTAAAAAGTGAAAAATAAATATAGTTTAAAAAACTAAAAAACACGCTTTTTAAAGCACATCAAACTAAAAAGTGAAAAATAATTATTAATATAAACTGAAAACAATAATGAACGAAAAATACTAGTATTATTGTGAAAAAAGCGTGGGGCGCTTTGTGCCATATTTTTTCGTATATCGAGCAGCCCACGCTTTTTTCACAATAATACTAGTATTTTTTCGTTCATTATTGTTTTCAGTTTATATTAATAATTATTTTTCACTTTTTAGTTTGATGTGCTTTAAAAGCGTGTTTTTTAGTTTTTTTAAACTATATTTATTTAAAAGTAAATAATAGCAACAAATATATATCAAACTGTGTCATAGATTTAAATAGCTATTTAGTATTAGAGATCGGAGAGAAACGATAAATTCCAGAGATGACTTTTATGTAAACATGTTGTAAACACTATTTAATGAAACATTTCCAGACAATATAAAATGATAAAATATTCTTATGGTACTATGCAGTAAATCTGTTTTCTTTATAAAATATCTGATGTGGCCAGTACATAACTTACTTATATCAGTATATATCATCCTGATCTAAAAAAATCATTCTATTTAATTTTTCACTTACCTCAATTAAATTTTAACAACGTACCTTGAAATGTTTCATTAAAATTTTGAAATAATTATCAGCGTCATTCGATACTGTCACTAATAATTCATGTCATATATTTTAATAATTTTCTTGTTATTGACACTGACATTTTTGTAACTAAATTAGACCTTTCAAATGTCAATCTGTTAAATTTATCCTAACCCTAATGAGGCTAAATGTGTAAGATATTTCAGTTTACATCAGCTTTATTTAAGTACTTGGAAAATATATTTTATTCGCTTGATATAGTAGACATGATTTATAATCTTTCATCAAGAATATATTATTTGTAAAGTCAAATACGAAAAAGTTTGGGTCCAGTGGACCCCCCTTTCCCCTGGCCAATTTTGCTCATCATCGAATTTTTTCATTGTCTTTGGGCTTTAGAACAAGTGTACCAAATTTTATAGCTTTATCTCAAATACTGTGGCTGCTATCGCGATACTACAGACATGCGAACAGATTTTTTTTTCATAAAGTTATGTTTTTTTCATTATAATTCTTCGAGATTCGTCCAGAAATGCAGTAATTTTTTTTAAATTTTTTTTCCCAAAATTGTATCTTTTTTTCTTCTTTCATTCATAATGTCTCTTCTGGTGGTACCACATTCACTAAATTTAATGTGTCACCTAAAATGTTGTTGACAATCTTAACTGCCAAATTTGGGAAGTCTCCCATTAGTATTTTTTGAGTTATCGCGGATACACACATACACACACACCCATCCACACACACACTCATCCACACGCACGCATCGACAGACATCATCTCAGTTCAAAACGTATATATCAATCAGAATCTCGAGGCCGAAAAAAAATCAGGATTACTATAATTCCTTATATTAGCTATAAGAAAATAAAATGGAAACAAATAGAAATTAAAGGTTTTTATTAGGTAATTGGACTTGCAGCTATAAAATACAATTACTTACTGTCTGCTGGAGCTTGTTAGTGTCGAGTGTTCAATAGCAACTCATAGATATATATAGGCGGATCAAGTGTTTACGCCCACAGCGCCATGTTGAAAATCAATACACCAATGACTTCGAAGTCATTGGAATACACTCTAAATACGTCGTATTTATAAAACGTATATGTGAATACCACGTAGATACGTAAACAGAGCGAAAATAAAAACAACGGAAGTTAACTTTTTTTAAAATGTCTCGTTAAATTTTTGTAAAAGTAAACCACACAAATGTTAACAAATCTTGAAAATTAAATTTTTTTATATGTAACTGTCAACTCTACAAAACATCAAAACGTAATGGCCGACGCGGAATCTGAGCTCTTGAGGCAGTCAAGTCAAGCGACTGCTTGTTTTATGGGTTTAGCAATACGACCAATAGAAATATTATATTCAAATATTGCTCACATTTGTCTGGAGTGGCTAAATTATTTCTGTTCATTAAACTTGGTATAAGATAAGCTCACCAAAATACATCCACGAACAAAATTTTAACACTATTCAATATGCAAGTTGCCTCCTACTTAAATGCAATAAACTTTTACAATTAAGTAAATTGTAATATTTCTGAATATAATATTCCTCTTATTAGTATTTGCAATCAACCGCGTCCGAGTACAATCGCTAATAATTTATTCTAGCACAGGTTGACCAAAAGAAAGATTTAATTTTTCTCTCAACTGGCTAATGTAATAATTTATATGCCACAATTAAAACAGGGCGCGGTTAAGTAGGTGGGTAAATGTATGTATATAGACTGTAATTAAAATTTTATTTTTTATTACTTACAAAATATTGTTTCCTGAAGGTTATTGTTATTAAAATTGTTCCATTAGGGTAAAAAGAGAAATACGTTTAGAATTGTTAAAATGAAATGAAACAGATAGTTTTGATTTTACTATTCGTAACATGAACTGTTTTGTCAGTAGGAAAATGAAAAGATAACTATTTTTTTCAATATGAAGGTAGAAGCTCACGTCGCACAGTGGACGGAAACGCCAAAAAGCTGGCCAAAATAAAAAAAATGAAGATTTTTTTTGAAATGGAAACGTTTTAAATCGTTGTAGTGGTACCCCTAGCATTAGAAACGACCGTTAATACCGGTCCGGGTTCACTACCTGTGCGGAAATTACTTATTGTGCGACCTTGCAGCGCGTCACTTCGGCAGCTCGCAACGCTTCAAAAATTGATAAATTTTATCTGCAGCGTAAAAATTCTCAAAGTGCAGTTTTCTGTGTCATAAAAGTGGATTCTGCATCACAAAGTAAGTACAATTAAAATATCTGAGTATCAGATCAGTTTATTTATATGGTAATTAGTAAATAATTATCGAAGTGGAGTGCATTTTTGTACATGCAACGATTCATAAACTCCACAAAAAAAGCCATAAGTTACGCGGTTGGTGATGGTTGGGCTTGAAACTTATTGGAATGTGTTCAGTGAACATTTTTTCGAAAGTGTATAAAAAATTAGCTGCATCTTTTTGCATCTTTGCGAGATATTGACCAAATTGTGCGCGAATGCACGGATGCATGTACATTCGTGCACCATAAAGTGGGCTCCTTTTGAATGCGTTCTCATGAGGACGATGAATGTAATTCAGATAGTAATTGAATAAAATTAATTTTCAAAGTCATTACACATTTTTATTCCATTCCCAGATCCTAATTTTCCCGATACAAATGAAACACATGAATTCGCTTCAATTCAATAATAATTTTTGAACTATGTATATATTTTTAACCGTAATTTTTTGAAATTCTATATGGGATTCTTCATCAGCGACCCAAAAAAACTGTATACAAAGTTTTGTAAAAATGCAGCGATAATTGGCGATTTTTGGTATGTTTTGGGGGATTTCATGGCCGTCATTTTGTTTTTTCAAAATTCAACTTCGGATTCTTGATCAGCGACACAAAGAACCCCTGTATGCACAATTTCAGTAAAATAGCTCAATGCCTTTATATTTTGGCCACCTTTTCGGCGTTTCCGTCCGCTGTGCGTCGGGTCACTGAGGACCTTTAGTATGTTTAAACAGAAATATATACATATTTTTTTCATTATTGAGATACGATGGATAATGAGTTAAGCGTGAACAATTAAATCTTTGCCTTATCATGAATTAAATCTTTTCTGAGACTTTTTTAGGGACAAAAATTTTTTTTCGAATCAGCAACCATTTCCAAAAAAATGCTCCAAGATGCCTTAGTTGATATTCGATTGACATTTACACGTAATGTAACTTCTTTGATATTTTTGTTTAAAATTATTAATATTTTTTGTCGAAAAATTTTTAATTTTATACTTAATTTTCTGGTTTTTTTAAGCATTGCATTAAGACATTATTTATTCTGCGGGTATGTTAAATATGGCCAACTAGGAGTAATGTCAAAAAAAACTCTCATATCGTTAAAACACAACTTGCTAGGCTAATATATCATCCCTCAGAAATCTGAACTTTCTCAACGTCTACTTAGCTCGAAGAAAAAAACTTGCAAGTCCAACATTTTTTAAAGATAATTGCATACAGGTATCATTACCCACACACGCTGTGCATGATTACCCAGGAGCTCAAATCCACCAGCTGTATACAAGATAGTAAATTGTTATAACGGCACATCCACTGGCATAATTTAATTTGTGAGTTTGAATGGCTTATAATCTGCTACGTAATGTGGAAAATTAATGGAAAATCAATAAATTAATTAGGAACACGATAGACTATCATGTTCATATTAAATGTTGGTCTCTGGTTATCTATAAATTATATTATAGCCCAGATGATGGCTCCGAAATTTACTCCATTTGAGTTTTTAAGTCAATAGAAGTATAAAGTAAGTTATTTTTTATATCTGGTTTATCGGAAGTTTAATAATATTTAGTCACTTATGTGGAGAAGAAATTATTTTAGCTCTTAAGACTGCGTTTTCACCAGATATCCCACATACAACGCAATTAAAGTTTCTCAATTGATATTAACCAAAAAAGAAAACCATGATATGGTTCAATTCAATAAAATGCAAATTTAAGCGATAAAATAGCAATCAAATCTGATTCTGATTCAATGATTTTGTTATTGTCGTTTTACTAAAATTACTTTTGAAGTTAATAAAAAAAATGTAGAGATTAATTTTGTCTGTTAGTTTATCTACTAAATGTGAAAAAAAGCTCGTTCTACCCGTCGCGTCGTCGAAAGAAATGAAAATCTACAAAAAGGATTGATTGCTGAAATGTGAAATTGTGCAAATTTTAAGGTGTTGTTCGTTTTTCTAAATAATGTGAAAAGTAATCGCCTTAAATTGAATTACATTTTTATATTATTATTTTATAATCATTTACATAGGCGGGAGAACAAAAATTATACTCTGCATTTTTTATGTATTATTCTCAATATAGAAGTCAAACTACATAAGACTTCAACGATATAAGACACATTCTCCAACGACAACATTTTTACAACAATTAGTTTTTGAAAACAAACAATCAGTAACCAAAACATCCACAAATTCCAGCAAGAAACTACAAACAGTACAATGTCACAATGAAGAGCAAACCACGAGTCCATCGGGAACATGAAAAAACTGAATTCAAGATGGGAAACATTACCAGAAGGGACCAGTATTATCAACTACCCGGAAGATGTAAGAAGCATTTTATCCCGGTGGAAAAGAAGACAAACTAGAGGTCTACAGTACCAGAAGAGACCAATATTATCAACTACACGTAGAAGCACTTCATCCTGGTGGTAAAGAAGACAAACTAGAGGTCCGTACCGAACATGACTGGAACAAAAACAGTAAATCAAGAGAATCGTTAAGAACTGAAGAGAACTATTTGGACAGTTCATTAAGTATAATATACAGAAGATAAGAAAGCAATAAGAGCCAGTTTGATAGCATCGCTATAAGACAGGAAGACACAGCAAGTAAGAACGAAAAACATGGTTAAGTCCAGCGAATATTTCTCTTACCAATTTGATTTCTATATTTACGATGTATTTGTTCGGTACCTACATTAAATCTAATCCCTTCTCAGGTATCCATCTTTAACCTAAATATTTGCAAAACATAAATTTTTATTCCTGTAGCCTAAGAATGTTCTTTGTATAAAATACCACAAAACCATTTGTTTAATACAGTCTGAGGTAGCTGACGACGAATGCTCTGTTTTCATATTTAATGTGGTAATTTTGATGAGAGTTCTTCGATGTCTTCGAGAAGAATTTCTTCCCCTCCTACATTCTTTAGCCGCTCGAATAAGCAGTGTAATTTAAAGAAAAATATTACATTTATTTTATATTTTAAAAGTCATCATTAAGTAAATTTTGGCATGCATTTCTTGTAAAAATCCATCCATTTCATTTGATTTGTTAGTTTATACGACTGTTTGATACCACAATAATTTCTGTATAGTGTGTTCTAAAATTATGTAACCAAACTCTTATAGTAAGTAGATGCAAAACGAGAACTTATAAATATTTAGTTAATAATACATACTAAAGAAGTTGCACCCTTTCAAATATGAAGTAACAAAATATTGTTGGTGCTGTAACACAGTAACCATAACAGATTCATATATAAATGTAAAGATTACATTTTGTTTAAGATCTCAACGGTGTCCTACATTTAGTTTTAGTTTTTGAAAAGTAAATATATGACAATGTTTAGATTCTAAACAAAAAGTAATCTCTTAAGTTTGGTAATATTTATAAGAGTTTTCGCTTTATATTGAGCTCATATACTTACTGAAAGAGTTTGACTATATAATAAAATAAGAAATAATGTATAAGAGTACTTTAAAACTGCGATTACTTGATGAATCACAATAATAGCATTGCAAAGAAATTGGTTTGTTTCCATTTCTGCGACACATTTTAATACTTACCACATGAACCATGAACCAAAGTCGATCTATAATTATATACAATTTGAAATATGAGCTGTTCCGCTTGTTTTGTTTCGTACGTATTTTGAACATCTTGTTGGTATCAGGTAACCATCGCAAATACAATTAATTTAAAATTAAATTATTGTAAACGAATTAATTTGTGAAGAGTTAATATACCAGGCGCTGATCAATTCCAATTTATAAACTAATTTTGGGATAACACTGCCATGAATTTGGTTTACTTTACAATTAAATTATCCGTATTAGGATAATGTAATTGGTTTTCATATGATCGCCTGGTGACAATGCACTGGGAAATGTTTGAAATTTTATGCAAATCTGGAAATTGCAGAATTATTGGGGAGCTACCGATTCTTAACTGAAAATATCTGTATCACTTGAGGTTACACTAAGCATATAGATATTTATATTAGAACTTATAGTTATTCATTAGTAGGGATGTCAAAAATGTTCCATGGGACAGTGGCGTGCGTGAAATTAAAACTAATATGAGAAACAATAAACTGTTACAATTTATAACAATGTATGTAAGACTTACTCTCTTAACTAGCTTGATGAACTAGCTTGCTTATCACAAACTGGAGAACATGTTTAGCTATTTTGCAGCATCAGGTATGTTTCTATGGTTGTCTCCATGAGTGATGTTCGCTTTGGTGAAAATGTATTCTTATATTTTGAAAACGACCGTTCGACATCTACTGATATGATACATGCATACGTAAAATAGTCTTTGAACGCACTTAATGAATCTGGGGCTGCACCATCACATATTTGTCTTAATTTGGTAAAACCGGTGTCTTTATTTAACACACTTGTGAACTTTTCTTTAACGCGCTAATTTGTTGCGTCACCTATAGTGTGTAGCAGTAGATTTACTTCGTCCACTATTTGCAGTGACTCCGCTAACGACAACGCACTGTTTTCTAATTTTCTTATGCTTTCATGTAATGGTTTATAGTTCTTCGCAATATTTTTTAAAGCTGTTTCAACGGAAATATCTTCGAATTTTGTCTGGCTTTCCTTAATAGCTGCAGCCTCATCTGGATTGAATTGTAGTATTACGACTTTTATTTGTTGGAAATCTTCAGCATAATAAAAAGCTGCCTTCAACCATGTTCCCCAACGTGTAAGAATCGGCTGTGGTGTTTGAGGAATACCGGGACACTTGCTATGAAATGCACGGAGACGTTTAGGAGATTTAAGAAACACTTTTTTTGTACTTGCTATTAATGCATCCACCTCTGGAAAACCTTTTCGAACAGTTTCTACCACAAGATGTAAAGCATGCACTTTACACGAAACATGTATAAACGTACAACCTTATTCTTGCAAAGAGCGGCCTACCGAACGCATTGTCACGGCGCCATCAGGCACAAACATCAACACTTGACTTTTTGACAATTTTTCTAACGTCTCCAGCACCACCCTGGTAATTGTTTCGCTAGTATACTGACTTAGTCTTTTGCTAACTAGTAACAGTGGAACTGTCGGTTTAAGAGGGTCCAGTACTCGTACTGTAACATTTAAAATAGAATTTTTTCTACAATCTGTAGTCTCATCAACAGATAACCACAGCCGTGTATTTTTTAATTCACATTTTATCTTATTTACCATGTCTACGTGTACAGTTGGTAGATAGCAATGCTCTGTGAAATACAGTGCGCATTCGAATCCATCGCATACATATCTCTGTTGTTCTTGATTCTCGGATAATCATTCATTTCTTAAAAGTACTCGAGAATCAAGTACTCGATTTGTGCTGGTATAGTTCGAATGAAATATAATCGAACATTCGATTATTGAAGTATCTCTAGATATTTCGAATATACTTGTCATCAGAATTCGAATGATTTAGTTCTCGGAAAGTGGTATGCCTAGTGATGGGCATAATCGAATGATTTCAATAATCGGAATAATTCGAATAATGAATAATCATTCAAATGTTTCTAGCGCGATATAGAGCCGAGAACAGAGAACGATGCGCAATAGTGGGGACTCGATTCTTTAGGATTCGAAAGATTTACTTTGCACAGTCACCTGACTCATTCACTTTAACGATTAAACCTCTTCATTTGTTGCCAATAATTTGTTATTTTGTTATTACTTTAAAGTTATTTTTTTCGATTATTAAAGGTATTCGAATAGCCGTTATTCAATTATTGAAATCATCGATTATGCCCAGCACTACATTCGATTCTGCCCATCACTAATTTAGTGTATCTGAAAATAGGGTTATTGCAAAATAACAGGATAGTAGGACACATTAATTGTATTTAATCGTTCTAGGATTGAATCTTTTCCTTGATTCTAATATGCTTACATTGTGAACTCCGGGGCTGTGACGTAAGCATATATGCGCGTCGGTATATCGTTGTAAATGTGTCGTGGGCAAATGTAACTATCACCTACCTACAATGAAAGTGTCCTGTTCTAGTAAATTTGAGCATACATAAGTAAGCACGTTGAAATAAAAGATTATAACGCCATCTAGTGGCAGATTATTGCAATCAATTTGGATATGTCCGTCTAGGCGATATACCTATGCAAACATTTACATCCAAGTCAGTAATAGAGGTAAATGTCTATGAAGTGAAAAATAGGAGAAATTATTATTACACCGGTTGCCCCATTTTCCCACTCTTTTTAGATATCAGGGATGCAAACATTTCAGATGAACAGTTACGTATCTATGTTACAAAGCTGGGAGAAACTAATGTGATTGCTTGTAAGTCCTGTACTTGGTTTAGACTTATTAGCAATGTCTTTTATTACTACCCTGTTACCATTATGATTGTACTTTCTCACTAGAAGTATTATCTTAAATTTTACCGCGGTCTAAGTAGTAAATTTTCCATTTCATTAAACTCCGCAGCTAAAATTGCTTGGTAAATAAAAAAATAATCACCCTACTCAACTTCGCCATATTAACTTGTTCAAAGCAGGCGAACAACCAATTTATAAGGTCCTTGTAATCCTTTATTTATTAGCCGAAGAAATATTTCTCAAGTTTTGTTCAAGTTAAGTTATGTTTGGCTGTGGTGTGTTCTTGACACTTTTACTAATTTCTCTGCTAATTCTGTTTGATATTTTATGAGCAAACTTAAGTTGTTTCTGTTTTTTTGCAGGTACGTAGAAGTAGAAGTTTTGGAACAATTTACACGGGATCTTTGGTAAAGTATACACAATTAATAACATGACAAACTAGAATTAAGTTCAATTTGCGGCTCTCAATATATACGGTATATGAATCTTCCAACAACTTTTAATAGCAGCAGATTTAATGAATTGAAATTCATGGACATTTTTTTTGAAAATTAAGTGTACTTAACGTTGTGAATAAAAAACCATTTGGTCTATTATATTATTCAGAATCCTTATGATCAATTAATACCATCTATTGTAATCTAAAAAGAATTTTTTATATACACTATTGGACTCGGTTTCATGCAAAAACTGTGTTTATTGTAGCAGACAGTGATGGAATAATATAGAACTGATAGACAGCAAATACAGTTGCTCTTCGCTTATGCCACATTGGCACAGAACAACGAGAATGAATGTTATTAATTGCGGCGTCTCCGGGCCCCAGCTGAATTCGATATTCGCTTGTGTATTGTATCGCGCCGACGGACGTCCTTAGTGGCAACGAAGCAGTATATTTTTTACTCATTAAACGCAGGTTTTGCAAGAAATCAATTCCAATAGTGTATATCACCTACAGCTATCCAAACAAAGTACACTATCCTCATGGCCACAAAACCATTCTGTACAGCATAATTGTTGGCATGACTTTCCTAAAATTAAATTCTAAAATAGCGTTTGGAACTATAATTTAAAGGCAAATTTTCAAATCTCCTATAGGGAGAAAAGTGTAGTTCCGACTTAACATGCGCAAATTTCGATGCGAAAGTTAAATAACAGTAGCCGCAGACAGTAATTTGGATGGTAACCCATGTGAAACTCCAGCGGCTTATATGAGCGTAAAAGCAGCAGTTATGAAGATTATGCGAAGGTTGTGTGGATGATACTGATATACCATCCTTCGGGGGAGATATAAAGCAATCGATCCCTTGCCTATAAGATGGTAGTCAAGTAAAAACCCTACTCTTCGAGAGAAAAAAAGGTTTGGCAAAATTTCCAGGTTCGGGTAGCTCTTCTTCTGGCCTCGGTGGTTGGCCCTGGTAGCTTAAACAGGCCGATGTTAAATAAATGATTAAAATAAACAATAAATCTCCTGTGTTTATTTTCAGTTCAGAAAAGATCAGAATGGTTAAAAAAGCTTATGCTTTAAATATGTATTACTGCCAGGTTACATAAGATGCAATCTCAATAAAATGGTCAATTTTGAGTATTTACAATAATTTTTCTGGCGTTATTCAGTATTCTCTAAATAAATATTAATTTATTTTACCCAAAAAATACACCCGGCTATTAACAGTTGAATTAAAACGACAAAAAAAAAAAACACTGGCATAGATACAATTACTTTCAATACCTGAACTGTTTTCCAAATTTCAACATTTACCCAGCCTCTGACAGAGCTGCAAAGATTTATTTGTTGAAATGGTTCGCACCATTCGACAAAGTTTCAAGGCTTTGAATTTAGTGTAAACCGAAAATCCCCAGGGACTGAACTATTAGTTCAGATCATGGAATATACCTAGATAAATATTCCTTTAACATAAATACACCGCTCGTATTTATTTTTCAGGATATTAGAAACTCGTACAAGTTTGTTAATATTTTAAAAACCAGAGTTCAGAGCCCTGTGAACGCTTAAAGGGAAAGATTATCCTTTTACATATCTTACATACAGATTATCCAGCAGGCTTCGTATCTCAAATGAAATAAAAAGTTGTAAAACTGTTGCTGAAATTTATTTCCAGCCTTTCATATTGATTGGCTGTGCTGTATCGTATTAAGATCAAGTTTAAAACTTTGAAAACTCATTTTCATCCACAAATCCTAGTGTGCAGTATATGGTGTGTTGGTGTTTCATGGAAAACTATGTCAGCGTTAAAATTTTCAAAGGATATAGGAGTGTGTATATAATAGTTTTCTCTCAATTTATTGCTTTGTAAATCTCGAATTTTCGGTTTATCATAGGATTTCTAATTTATTTGTTCGGATGGTTTAACTGCGTTTCTATTAACATAAAGCACACAATAGAATACCATATAAAGAAAAATAATCACTAATCAGTCATTAATCAAATTAATTATAAAATTATGAATCACATCATTAAAATTGATGTAGATAACTGTTCACTTCACTTCATATTTCTAACAATGATGATCATATCATACGTAAACTACAATTTTAAAGATAAATCGAGTACCCTTTGTATAAACGCTAATAAATATTAATACAACGTTGTTATAAAGTTAGCAAACAGATGGGTCGTGGGTCATTGGGGCACCTCTCTGCAAGTCGATCTCTTCTCTGTGTGCCACTTTCATCTGTGCACTTCAACGGCTCGTTGCACAGTTTTATAGTTCCTGGGCTACGTGGTGGATAAACAAAATACGTTCTGTAAACTTTGTCAACTGTTTTATTTAAAAGAGGTTTCTTATGACGTATTCATTTGATATGTACCACATTGTATATCAAATGACATTTTATGAATGTCCCAAAATGATATTCATTGGCTTTCCCAAGCTTTCCATGACTTTTCAAGAGTTTTCAGGGCTTTTAAAAAGAAAAGTCTATTATTTAACAAATTTTGTACCTGTAATAATTGTGAACAGTACCATTTCTAGAAAAAAATTATAAAATAATTATTGGGTATTACATTAGCATTCTTTCAAATTTAACATGATGATAATAATAAATACCTATAGCTTTTTATATTTGATACTGTCATTCTTATCTGAATGTGCTAGTGTAAAAGTTTTAGGTATGTAATAAAATCAAAAACAATACTTCCAATACGTTTTATCATACACACTTAAAAATGTTTGTTTGATCAAGAGAATTATATCTCTTGCGTAAATTTGTTTGGTCGAAATATAATTTCTTTCGACTCAAATACATTTATTCAGTTTGACTGAAAAAGTTTTGTTTACACAAAAAGAAAATTTTTTTAAAAAATTGCTTTCAAACTAAACGTGTTTTAGACAAATTTTAAGATTAAGTAACAATTTATCTTAAAATAAAACATGTTTATATATTTCATTTAATTGTATGTTTTCTTCATGTGATTGTCGTGACACTTTTGTCAGTTGTCATGGAATTTAAATCTTAATATTAAAATAATAATTTTCAGACCACAATTTAAATACTAAGTACAAATTTTTTGGGTTATTAGGTCCAATGTAATTAAAACACTACTGTATTAACTTGCCGACGTTTAGGTATAATTTATTACCATCCTCAGGGCACTGTAAGATATAAATAAATTGATTGTAAGTTATTCTATAACTATATGAGTATTTTTCAATAAACTCAATATTATAGCTACGAAGTATGTTCCTGCCATCATGTTTTTTATGCACGTGAAACACTAAATTTTAATGTGAGTATTTGTTTATAATTTTTATATATCACTAACCTATAACTAATTCTAAATAATAATTGAAGTGCCTAAAATAAGTACATGTTTCCTACAATCTGTTATAGAATAATTAATTAACTGTTCAATATTATTTCTTCACTATTAGTTTGGATTAGAATTTATCACCCATATAGTTATAGAATAACTTACAATCAATTTATTTATATCTTACAGTGTCCTGAGGATGGTAATAAATTATACCGAAAGGTCGGCAAGTTAATACAGTAGTGTTTTAATTACATTGGACCTAATAACCCAAAAAAATTTGTACTTAATATTTAAAAACAACAAAAGTCTTACGACAAGAAAGAAATATTTTGTACTAAATTTATTCTCTCCTTTGAATTAGACCTTCTGCTATTTGATAAAAATAAATTTGTTAAATGCAATAAAACTACTTTGTTGATTCACAAGAAATATCTTAAATCTAACAAAACATTGGATTGAATGTCCGCATAAGAAGATTGCTCTCAATACAAGATTTAATCTGTGTAAAAAAATATGTTGTTCTCTCAAATAGTTAAGCAATTTCAGACAAATAAGAATTTAATAAATTTGAAATTTGTGTTTTGTTAATGCAATTAAAATTAATTTTAATCAAATAGGATATATCATGACTTAAATTCTCCTTATACAAACAAAAATTTAATTGCGTATATACAGAAATTTTTTGTTGCTCCAAATATATTTTTTTAAGTGTGTAGAAACTATTAAAACAACTGCTCAACCTAGGAGCAAGAATTGCATTATATTAAATAACAGTGTTCTTAGTATTAGAAGCAAAAGTATTGGACTGGGAGTTTTCGCTTTTGTATTGTAACTGGACTAAATAATTTCTTAAGTGTGACAATTTTCATTTTTGGTGTCAATATTTGTTTAATCTCAATATTTTTTTGCTTCTATTTAATTCAATGCAATTATTGCTCCTAGATTGAGTAATTGTTTTAATAGCTTCTATGATGAAAATGTATTGGAGGTATTGTTTTTGATTTATTATATACCTAAGATTTATATACTAGCGCATTCAGATAAGAGTGAGAATATAAAATGTAAAAAAATATATAGTTATAGGTATTTATTATTATTATCATGTTAGATTTGAAAGAAAGCTTATGTAATACCCTATAATTATTTTATTATTTTATTTCCAGAAATATATAAATACCAAGCAATAATATGTCAGATTTTTTCAAATATAGTACCATTTTAGAAAGTTTACAAACCTAACAAACTAAAACATTAATAACTTTTCTACCTTAACTTCATGAAGCTGAAAACAACACAAAATAAGAATCTAATATGTATATAAAACATTCTAAACTCCAAATTTTATAAATTTACTTAGGAAGTTTTGATGTCATGCCAGAGATGGATTTTTAAACCCAATACTATATTCCGAAAAACGCATGATATTAATAGTAATAAACTAAATTGTAATTATTGACAGTGCATTTACACATTAATTAAATTAACTCATTAGCTTTTGCATGTAAAACCGTCACATGAGCCGTTTTCAACCGCCGAGTATTATGCTGGCACCAATAAGAGATCGAGAATTAGATTATGTATGTAGTATCGAGGGAGAAATTTCGTTTGCGTCCCTAGGCGACTACATGCTTCGTTCTATTTAGTTTACATCCTTGCTCCATGCAGTTTGTACTTTGTTGAGTTCGATAACACTCTAGCTAGCGATCTGTTATGTGTACAGCGAGTATAATGACATCTTTTATTTATTCAATATTTTCTGTTGAGTATAGTGCATTAGTGTACATAAAAAGTGACAAGTAAGTCCATGTCTCTAGAAAGAGTGATGTTTTGTGTGTTGTTATGTATAGTGTGGGGCGTTATAGACTGTCATACATAAATCAAGGCCATTCAATAGTAAATCCGCTGTGACCTAACATCGGAAACATCATAAGCGCAGGTAGCCTGCTCTGATGATCGGCAGCACGATTTGGTATATAGCGAGCATTTGTTCTAGGTCCATTTATAAATAAACAAATAAATAAATAAATATATATATATATATATATATATATATATATATATATATATATGTTAAATCCGTTTTCGGGTATACTCCCGCGTGGTGATAGGTCCCGAGAGGGACCGTGGTTCTGAACGACGTTTCGGCAGAATCTCATCTGCCATCTTCAGGTTCTAACAGATAACTGCTTACTGCGGCTTCTGGTAACTCGAACTGAAAAATGTTCGAGTTACCAGAAGCCGCAGTAAGCAGATATCTGTTAGAACCTGAAGATGGCAGATGAGATTCTGCCGAAACGTCGTTCAGACAACCACGATTCCTCTCGGGACCTATCACCTACGCGGGAGTATACCCGGAAAACGAATTTAACATTCACCACCCGCGAAAACCTGAAAAACAACATATATATATATATATATATATATATATATATATATATATATATATATATATATATATATATATATATATGGAATAGTGGTGAGAGGTATGAAACTTCTCATATGGTCTGAATGCTACTATCCGACCGACATCCTCGATGTCTGTGGCGGATAGCGACTTGCATCACAGCAAGTACCGAGAGCGGCGACCCCTAGTCCAGGTGGACTAAACTAATGTGATTAAATATGATTTGAAGGAAACAACTACTCAGCGGGGTATTTGCCCGCTGAGTAGTTGTTTCCTTCAAATCATATTTAATCATATATATATATATATATATATATATATATATATATATATATATATATATATATATATATATATATATATATATATATATATATATATATATATAAGGTGTTCAAATAATCAGTAAGTACTTTTGTAAAATAAACAAAATATTTTGCTGAATATGTGAAATAGGTAGTGATACACATAAGGGCAACGTTTGGGGGACATTTATTTATAGAAAAAATTTGTACTAACATGTAGCTTTTGTTCTCCTCGATTTACATTAGTCAAATAAATGTAAACCGTAAACCTAATATTTACGAATAAAATTTTTGAAATAATGTATACAGGGTATTTCAATGATGTCATGACAAACCTCGAGGGGTGATTAATCTCATCAAAAAGAGCAAATAAAAAACAACAGTAATTTTGTCCCTAAAATGGTTCCTAAGCGCTCTACGGAAGTACCGACTTCAAACTTGGCATGGAAAATTGATTTCATAGTAGCTACGTACACGAAAGGTTTCATCAAAAACTAACCGGTGGCGTCAGAGTTAGAGAGGAAAAAATTATTTACAGCCGAACAAATTTTTGTTTTCTTGACTTAGATGCACCATCTTAACTAAAACTTTTGTCTCGTTTCAGTTTTTTCATACTTGTATGTATGTATGTAAGAGTCCTCGCACAGAAAGATGCCAGGTCGCGACGGCCAACACTTTATATGGAGTTATATGTCCCACCGCGCAATGGATTGGCCGCGAAGGCCTGCAAGTTGCGACGGTCAACGAGAATAGAAGCGGTGCATACGCGGTCAACTGGCCGCGCGGCCAATGGTTTGTACAGAAGGCAATGGATGACCGCGTACTAGCTGCGGCCAGTACAGTACAATCCGTACAGAAACATTGTCACGCGTTAAAACTCACTAGTTCACATGCAGCGTGCTTTATCCTTACTGACTGTACACACTTGCTAACCGCTATGGACTAGTCGCGCTCTTGGTCGTGTATAATCCTGGTCGCGCGACCTGACCACTTAGTGTGCGGGCGCTCCAATATGTGCGTATTTTTGTTATCTAATGAGCCTATGAATTTTGCAGTAACGGCGACCATGGACGTATATACAGCACCACTAAATCATCAATTAAGTTATACATTCGACATTAGAAAACACCCTGATAGTTAGGGACATACATTTTCAATATTTCACCCAGTACAATTCCAATGAAGAAGGGCTACTAAAACAGAAAATAGACTTTCCCAACAATCAACACCCACTCGATGTTTTGTTACTTCGTGTGCTGCTAACCATCGCATCGTAGTGGATCATTAACAGATTTTATATCCTTCAGCAGTACGCCCGTCGATGATCAAGCCCATTGTTGTACGAAATTAATGGCTAATATACTAGACGATATGTAATTTGAGATAAAGAAAATTGATTGAAGTGAATGAAGGTCTGCATTAAGCGGAACAGAAAAAATTGTGGCATGTATAAAAAGCGTAGATAGTACAATTGGAGTTAATTAAAGACACTGAGGCGACACCGGAGACAAAAAGGAACAACGCCATACGTTGAATTTTGTCCCTTGCCAGCGTTTTTACGATACAAAAAATCACAAGGAATAAATCAACGAGTAAGCGATCCTTTAAATGACGAATCTGATGGGATTAATTTCTGCTTTCTTTTTATTCCGAGGCACAGCAATTTTTTTAAATTAAAGCCGGACAAAAAGTGTTTAATAATTTCTGGGTGGAAGACGTAGATTAAATCTAAATGGAAATATAATTTTTTTTTTCGTGGTTTGTACTAGTGGCTGCTGGATTTAATTTACAAATTCAAAAAAGAATGATATATTTTTTTGTACTCCAATTTATTATAATTTTTAAGGTTTTGTAAGGCTATTATTTTTCCTGCTGTTTAGTAAACTCTTTGTCGGTATAATTTTTCACTCATAACTTTCACTTCCATAGACTGACGTGGCTCTCTACAAAACACCAAAATACCATATACTGCACTCGACGCGCTTTTCGTCCACTAAGTTGGTATAATGTGAGAAAAATTATACATGTAAATTATGCCGTACGTCTATAAACTCACCCCTCTAGTAGCTTTGGAACGGAGTGAGATATCCGCATGCGATAAAAACAGGATGAAATCGTATCGAAAATAGTGCGTTTTGGGAAAGGCGCATCGTCGTCACTTAAATGGTGGTGCCAATCAATTCGAGAATTTAAAATAACACATAACCCCGAATTTTTAAGATATTTTTAATCCCTTTACTTTGAAAATTGTAAAATTCGGATGATAATGGTGAAGTTATAAGGATAAGTTCAAATATGTTACATACAAGTAAATTCATTGTTTAATCAAAGTAAAATAAGCACCATTCACTTCCTGACACATTGCTAGGTGATTATGAAATTCATATCTCACTCTCTGAAGTATTTCATTAGTGATATTTCGACAGGTTTCCACAATTCTTAACTTGTAAGAAGTTAAGCGGCGATGAATCCGGCGAACGTGTTGGCCATTCAATGAGCCCTCTTCGTCTAATCTATTTGCCAGGATAACGTTGATCCAGATATTGCCTCACTTCTACAAAATAGTGCGGAGGAGCTCCGTTTTGTTGGAAAATGAGATCGCCAATTAACGTTCGTCATTTTCCTCCACTACCTTAGTGAATCAATAGTATCTTCTAACATCTGTAGGTACAACGACTCCATCAAATATTCCCGTACAAATAGAGGTTCCACAATCTTGTCACCGAGTATTTCCACCCTACATTAACTTTTTATACGCTGAGCTGATTCCGCAGTTGGTTGCTTGTGAAACATTGTTAATATTAAAAATAAAGAAACTTTTTGTTTTTAAATGTTTCAAAAATATTTTAAGCCTTTCTCAATTACATTAACTTTTTGTGAATACTGAGTATGAGTATCTGAATATGCGGAATCGTTGTAGACCAATACCGAACATTTGGGCGATGAAGGTGCCCAATCAGAAAGAAGTTGAATCATCGTTTAAAGCAGATGTCTGATTTCAATTGGGTCGATTCCCTATTCTATAAAACATGATTTCACAAAGCTTGCTGTTATCTGGATCACTCTCAGTCAATTCGAGAACCATTTTAATTTTGTATGGGTGCAGATTTATGCTTCCTCAAAATTTTGTTAAGTAGTCGAGAGTGATATGTTAGAAATACTAGCCACTTCCAGTATTGATTGTTGCAGATTAGCATGTACCTCACCAAGCACAAAAATATTTTCCTCCCATCCACTGGTGGACGAGAACCATTTCCCGCCCTGAACACTTCCCGTGGCTGTACATTTTCTCACAAACTCCCGTAAATATTTGCGATGAATTGGATTGTCAGGGTAATTAATGTTCCTTAAGTTGCCGAACAATCTCATGGGAATTGGTATGAAATACGAAACGAAAAAAAATCGAATTACGTTCACTTTTTCTTCCAAAATTGATAATTTACCGTACAACTGGAATATTGAAAACAAAATGCCTTCAAATATTTGAGTTTTTGTAGGAATATGGATTTTTTTATAAATTTTCAAAAACAATAAAAACCTCCGACTCAAAACATGTTAGAAAATGACGAATTTATATGCACAGTAGTGTAGTCAGATGAATTTGTGGTTCCTTGTGTCGGATATGTGACGATACAAATTTACCTTCACAGAGAGCCCTATAGTGTTCTCATATACTTGTTAGTAATATATTTCATCTTAATCTCGTAATTTGTTCATTAGCAAAACAACTGTTGACTGTGATACGCCAAATTCATGGGCCAATCTTCTTGTACTTGTACCAGGATTTTTTTCAAACACCTCCAGAAGTTCTGGTTCGACAACTAGAATCCTATTTGTAACTAGTCGTCCACGTTTGTGATTTGGAGGCATAAAACTTCTAAAATCTCGTAATTATTGAACAGTTGCTACGAATGTATTTTCAGGTGGGGTTTCGTCAAGATATCGTTCCACGTAAGGCCATTTTCCTTGTCTAGTATTTTCATCGCCTTGAAAATATGCCTTTAACATATTCACTCACTCAGCATTAGAATAATTATTCACCATTGTTATCGCTGCTTTTCATCAAAGGAACAAATTATAAATAATAAATAACGGTAACACAATAACTGAAAAACTTTGATTCATCCAAATATGTGTTGTTTAGTTGTTTGCCGTCGGCGGCGTTTTGGTCGTGTTGATTTGTGGAATGTAGATGTCTGTCATTCGGAGTTATATTATCTTGAGTGCAGAACCAGATTGAGTAAATCGTACCAACTTTTGATACAAAATTCTACTAGAAATCAGAAAATTGTACTAGAATGCTTTTTTGGAAGCATTCTTTTATGAAATAATAAAAAAAAAACAGTATGAACCGAGACCCACTCTTGCGAAATTAACTTGGAAGGGAACGTATTGTTTTCCTGTAAAATATTTTTAAAAGTTGAACTTAATTATTCTGGTTACAAGCAGAATACAATTATGTTACAGAAAGGACAAAGGCCGGCAGAACATCCAAAAAAGACACAGCAGAAAGAAATGTTTTAAGAGTAGTCTATCTTTTTCTAAAATAATTTCGTAATCAATACGAGTATTTCTGAACTACGAACGCCTTAAAACATGTTTACTAAAAATTAATGCTGATTACTGATTCGCTTCGTTTTCCTATTGGTCCACCGGCAATAGTACTTTTTGTTATTAGAATAGTTCTTGTCAAAGTTTGGATTTTGTTTACAAATAAAGTTAAGTAATTATTTTTATTTAGTGAATGAACTGTGTTACTAATTTGAACTCGTTTTTCCATTTTAATTCATACGAATATGCTTGATGGGTGTGTGTGTGTGTGATAAGAATCTCCTGTCGTCTGTGAAATGTGTAATGTAAATCATGAATTAGTTGGTAATGTAATGTACGTAAAAGATAGGTCAGTTTAACTCGCCCATTGACCTATCAGGTCAATGAACCAGCCAAACATGTGACTGTTAGAAAACGATTTATTTATTAATAAATTACAGGATTACTTCAAATTATTATTATTGCATGGTAAGTAACTACTACTTGTTAAAAAATAATAATTCTTTTATAAACTTTGAAAAAACGAAATCAAAATTGTCAGTAGCATTTTATAGGTTTACTGTTCATCGGAAAATTTGGTTTTAGTTGTATGTTCCATACGAAATACTTGGAAGAAATGTTAGTTGATACAAAAAAAAAAAGCAAACTTGTACATTTCTTACATTAAAAGGTATTTTAAAATGTTTAAAAATTATTTCAAATGGAGCAATTAATCACATAAGTAGGTAATTACATCATTCAAAATTATTATGTTCGGGAACGAACTTACTAGCTAGGTGATAAATTGCATATGAAATGCGGCAACACTGTTTCAAGTCAGTGCAACATTGCAGATAAATGAGGAATGTTTCTAGTAATCAGCAGTTCCAAAACAATTTCATCTTATTTTTTTGAAAGTCAATAACTCAATTTTACGTTGGAATTAAGAGAAAAAAATGTGTCAATGGGTTTTTACAGATGTCAAGAATCGGTGGTTTAAATATAACTACGCACTTAAGACTCACCCTGTATAGTATAAAAATTTCTTATGAAAATTAAAATGCCATAAAACAATATTTCACAATAAATTTAGGCTTAGGTGGAAGAACAGTTGCTGATTGTGTCAGTAAATTGACCTATTGCCTTTTATTTGCCCTAATATATTTTCCAAAATTGTATTTATTTTTAAAATGTAATTTCTGCAATAATGTAGACATTTTGATGAATAAATGATTTATTATTATTTTTTTTAATTATTATTATTATAATAACCTTTTGGCATGGGATATTTGTCAATTTTTGTTTTTTTTTTTTTCGAAACTACTCTTATTAGGTACTAGTAATTTGGCCGTAAATTAGAAATTATTCGAATTTACATTTCTCAGCATTTATTTTACTACATTGTAATTTTAAGGAGCTCATTATATCTAACTTAATAAAACATAAATAGATTCACAAGTGAAGTTCCTTAACTCTAATATCTCTCTACAAAATTTGAATTTCAGAAACTCTCAAACATGGCAGACAATTAGCATTTTTACGTTTGAATTCTAGATCCCACGCCATTATTAGCGTTTTTATAATGAATAAAGTGCCTGCAGCCCGCATTTTACCTAGCAGTGAAACTTCTGCTAAGCGCCTTTTTATCTGCTCGTTCAAGTTCTACACTATAATTAAACTTATTTGAAGATAGGAAAGTTGGCAACTAGATGTTTATTTAACGAACGACGGTACGAGATTCGTGTTTTCACTTCTTCATTTGCCTGGAGGACAGCGGCGGGTCTTTTCACATGATGCGATCCAAATTTTATGTCTGAAATAATAAAAAAAGAATCTGGTTTGCGGAATACTTTATAAAATTAATTGTATACATGTATTAGCAATCGTTACAGGACATTAAGCAATCCTTAAATCCTAGCAGTAGAAAATAATTTGTTGAATTCTGCAGAGCCACCAAGTTTGACATCTGTTAATGTGGGTGTCCTTCGGGAAGGGGCACTAGAGCTTTTATTGATTTTTTTATGATTAAACAACTCTTCGTCAAAACTGTTCGAAACTTCAAGTATAATATATTTATTTACCAATTTTGTAATCAGTTTTAAAATATCGAAAGCTAAAGCTACATTAAAACGTTGTTTTAAAATATTACGCGAATTTTCAAAAATGTGAAAATTGCACACCAGGAAAGAATAAAGTTGCATTCTTATTATTGTTTGAAATATTGGTCTATATCAAAGGTGAAAAGGATCTATTTGAAGAAAGAAATAATTACTTAAGGACCCGTTTACATTCTCCTATGATTTGCGGTCAAAAACTGATGATGATGCTTATGCTATCGTCCGTCATACCGGTATAGCAGCAACTAATTTTCTATCAAGTACCATATCACGCAATTCAGCGAAAATTTTAACAAAGGAAGCGGACAAGAAAAAAGAAAAATTAAATAATCGACAATAACATCACTGGCGGTTCTTCTGTAGGGTCATTTGGTCAATGACCTCCCACATATAAATAAAAAAATAGAGCTATTCATTTTCTGAAGTTTAAAAATATATAATATATATATTTTTAAGAATATTAAAAATACATATTATATATTTTTAAGCTTCAGAAAATGAATAGCTCTATTTTTTTATTTGTATGAGGGAGGTCATTGACCAAATGACCCTATAGAAGAACCGCCAGTGAATAACATTATCAAATGAAGATAAATGTAAATCCAATTATTTTGTAGATTTTGGTACAAAAGAAATAAACAAATTAATCATTTAACTCTTATCAGGTCTATGTAAGTTTTTATGGACATCATATAAACAACATACGTATCAGGTTTCACGCTGCATATTGTATTTTATAAAATCATTCCTGATATGCATTAATTCATCTTACCAGGTTGAGAATTAAATCACAGCCCATCCATGTTATTAGGTTACCGAGATTTAAACGCAATCTTCGCCTTATCATTCCTTACAAATGTTCAATGGGCGATAGCTCCTGTGATCTAAAGGGCCAGAGTATGATTTATAATAGAGATGCTTCTAAGTAACTCGTGGTCATGTTAGCACTTGTTGGAAGATGGCGTTGGGTTAGGCTTGCTTGAATAGTACTTAAAGATGTTTAATTAGCTATATATCTGTCGATCCGGGACAAGTTTGCTTGAGTGGTACTTACAGATGTTCAATTGGTGATAGGTCTAGCAATCCGGGGGTCAGGACAAATAATTTTGTAACTGGGTTTCTTCTAAGAATCTCGTTTTCATGTTGACAGTTGTTGAATGGTACCAGAACATTCTCTCATGAATTATAAATTAGGTGTTTAATATTCCGGAAATAATTGCCAATTGAAACATGACTACTTCAAATTTCTTCCCTAAGTTTGAAAAAAATTTTGATATACTTACTACTTATATATTTAAATACAATATTATATTTACAATATCAGTCATCGTAAAATATTACATGTCGACTTGAAAAATGAAAGCAAGTAAATTCAATAATTTACATAAACTTTGAAGTCGTGGAGTCGTCCACTAGATTAACAATTTATTGAATATGTTAATAAAACCTCCTACAAGATTTTAAATTTACACACAGTGGCTTCATTCAAAACTAGGTCTCGACAATCGTGTAGCTTGTTCTTCTAACAAATTATAATATCATCATCATCATCTTATATTCAAGAGTGGAATTTCTACTTAATTTTTTGCTTTCAAGGTCGCGACGAATTGATCTCTAAAACATCTTTGTTTTAACGTAGGTAATTTTTATAGTAGGTTTAAAAAACAATTTAAAATATAAATAGCTTTATCTAAAATATGTTTCCTAGGATTAAATACATATAAACAAGGACAGTGTCAAGCGCTATGGAAAATTTAATTAAACTTAAGTAGGTAGATGACAATGCATATTGTTAAGATTTTTATTACCTACTTAGACCTACATACTTGCAAGGGCAACATAGATTGTTAAAAAATCTTAGGCGATGTAATTTGAGATCAATCACTATTACTTTAACTTACTTTATTTTTTACAATTTTATACAAATTGTTATTGTAAGAAAATATCAAGTTGCAGATAAACAAAAGCACTTTAATATTCCGGTATACATTTTCCATTTTGTTAACGAACATAGCTATCATTTAGGTCAAGAACAAAAAGCTTACGTCATTTATGTTCATTATGTATCTATTTATTTTTATGATAAAATGGTTGTTGTAAAATAACAAATAAACAAAAAACGTGTTACTCTAATCCGATGTGACTTCGTGGTTGAGCGGTAAGGACACTTGCCTCCCACCTTGCGGGCCTGGGTTAAGGATCTTGGAATTTTTTCGAAAAAAATTAATACCAGCATGCTTAGATATTAAGTGTGTGTCCATGGTCTCTAACCAAATGTATAATATTTAATATTTTAATGTAAATGGTTAATCTCTTGAAAGGTATTTTCCACTTAGTTTGGCAAAATATTTGTTACTGGTCAAATACAAAAAACTGCGACGTAATAATAACTTAACTTTTTACTACATATATATATATATTTTGAAGAAGTATAGTTTCGATGCCATAAATTGGAAATTTTCCAAAAGAGAAAGATTTCAGAAATTCAAATTTACCACCTAAATATCACTCGTGCCAGAAAATGTTGCAATAATTTTATTTATTTGTCCTGCGGTAGCATATCTCGAGAAATTGAGGGCCTAAATATATCACTCGCGTCAGAAAATGTTGCAATAATTTTATTTATTTGTCCTGCGGTAGCATATCTCGAGAAATTGAGGGCAGCACTGAGGAACTCCTAGTAAGAATTTTGCAGAATTTCAGAAATAAATTAGCTGACAGATGTCATTTAAGGAATATTATTTTTAAGAACTAAAAACATAGATATTGTTTGGTATAAGCTTGTTTTATTTCGTTCATTACTTTTTTATTTCTTTATGAACATGTGTCATATCAGTTGCTGAACCCTCCATAAGTAACTAATTTTTGGTAGTTTTAAACAAATCTATTGTCTATATAAATGTTCTAGGAAATTATCTGAAAATGTTTCGAGTAATTCCATATAACTTGTTTTTGCCGACATTGATTTGAAACTTAACTTTTTTAAAAGTGTCTCCGGGGCCAACATATTTTTAGATTCTTGTCGGTATACCCGAAAATGTGAAGATAACCCACATTTTTGTCATTTACAAAATCAACAACTACTAACTCATATCCTGTATTGAAAATTATGTATTTATGTTATGTTATGCAAGTAAATAGGTCATACGTACTTTACGAATAATTTTTGTATTTATTTATAGTCAAGAATTATACGAAATTGTAAAATAACCTTTGTTCTCTTTATTTTGCGTCAGTTAACGAATGTTAAAGTATGTAAATGTTGTCAGCCTAAGATTTACAAATTCTATAAACAGCACTAATAGGATTTTTGCAATAATATTATTGTAGGTATAGTTGTAAGTAGTTGGAAATTTAAACATTGTGTTCTCATTATATTTTCTTCAATGTTATCGTATTTTTTTAAGCACATCAGTAGGTAATATATAAAAAAATATCTCTAATTTTATAATTAGGTATGTAATAGGTTTCTTTCAAAATGTTTGTTATTTAATGCCCTCTTGAATTTCACTTTATCGGCGCCCATAGATCGAAGGTGGGAATTAGAAAGAAAGTCTTTGCTGTCTTTTTAGTTGAGGTTTTACGTATTCTTCATGGATGTGCTCAATATAGCGAGAAATTCCAAGCCATTATCTTCGTTACCAACATATAAATTTATAATTTGGCATTAAAAAATGTTTCTCAAACTTCTTAAACTTAAGCTCTTGAAACTGCCACAAAGAATACAATTTCTATGAGAATTAACGGTTTTACGGAATCAGATGTTTTAAAAGTGAAATAAAAACATAATGTGAAAAACAATTATTCTCTATTTTGGACTGGTATTTGTTGTACCCTTTACATCTCTATTTTGTTTCTCCTAAACCACCTGGCATTATATTTAAATTGCAGTACAATTATCTCCGCTAGTTCCTGGTACTACTTTGTGAAAATATAAACTAGAAACTACGACAAACAATAGAAAAAAACGTTGTTACTAAACAATCAAAGTCTCATTTTTATCGTCAGTGTAGTGAACTCTGTATCATTAGTCATATTTACTACACACTGCATGAGAAAAATTCTATGAATTTATAAAAAACGCAGCAGAACGGAAATTTCTGTAAATTGCAAATGTTAGTGCCCTGCGTAACCTCATGAAAGTAAAGTTATCAGGTTACAAGCAAAATACAGGATGAATATTTTCTTGTGGTGGCATCAAATTATAAAAAAATCGGCATCCGAGAACCGTTTGCTAAGATGCCCTATTCCTTTAAAGTGTGCTCAAATAAATGCTATTTTATTATAAAAAAAAATAATATTAGAAATTATCATCTAGATCAAATGAAATATGTATGTCTTTTTTTCAGACAATACTGCTTTAACTAAAACTTCTATTTCTAATTTTGTTGATCCAGAAGACTTGTACCAAGAGTACTTTGATATAAAATAGTTTCAAGATATCAGACTTATGTAAAGATTAAGAAAAAAGTGAAGATGAAAAGTTAGATCAAAAAATTTATCCTATCCACCAGTTTACTGCCAATTTAATATTTTTTTACTCTGAATACATAAAAATGTTTATCTTTATTAACTTTATCAAAATACCAAAAATTATATAAACATTTTTAATGCTTATATTTTTAATTATACTTCAAAACAGGTATTGGCTCCCAAAAAAAGTAATACCCTCATACAGGATATTATTTAATAACATGCGAAAACTTCAGGAGGTTATTCCTCAGAACATTTCAAGACGAAAAGTTCCTATTACAGATGTCCTTAAATGCTTATCCGTTATTTTCAATTTTTATTGGTTTTTTATAAGTATTTGATGCATTTTAAAAGATAATTGAATCAAATTTGGTGTACATATTACTTGTTACAGTCTCTATAAAACAGATTTACTAATTTTTTTCAACAATCTGCAGAGTGATACTTTTTTTAGGGGTCATGAACCTTTTAAAACCCTCTGAACTTCTTTTTTTACGACGACACTGGTTTTTTTTACCTAGTTAACTCCCTTGTTCTATCTTAAACTTTTTTGGTATCTTGCATTTTTTTCGTATTTTGGACCGTTTAGAAGTTATTTGGCAAAATAACTGAAAAGTCGGAGCACCAATAGACTGGGTCATGTTGAGAAAATCGACATTTTTGTGACACTTAAAGGAAAAACTATTGATATTCAAATTTAATTTTTTTCTTGAATTTTGTTTAAACGTTTTTAAAAATGATTTCAAATAAATAATAAAACTCAAATTTTGGTCAAATTATAAAAAGTGACGACAAAGCTATTAAAACTAAGAACTAAGTATAAAAAATAGTCTAAAAATCATAGTAACTGTTGGAAATGTCTTCCTCCTGGAGGGTATGCACGCATCAATTATAATTTTCTCTCATAGATTAACGTAACGTTTGAAAAATTAGAGTTTGGCATGAGGCTATAATGTGATTTCTCAATTCTTCTTCATTTTTAATAGGTATATCGGAAACTAGAGTCTTAAGGTACCCCCACAGAAAATAATCCAAACTGTTTAGGTCAGGAGACTTAGGAGGCCATAACTGAGTTCCTCCTCGATCTATTCAACAATTGTTAAAAGTTTGATCCAAAAAATTTGAATCAATTAACTTTAAAAATATATAAAATACAAGGAAAAACAAAGAAAAATTGAAAATTCAACACCCTGTATCTCAGTAACGAAGCATTTTAGGATATAGTTAATAGGAACTTTTCATCTTGAAATGTTGTAAGGAATAACCTCCTTTTGGCATGTAATTAATGAACATATATGACATTTTATTAGTAATATGAACTTACTAATAATACTTATATTCGCACGACTATCCTATTGGTGATCATGACATGGGGTTGCTTGGCGTATGAGAGGGTATTTAGAGCCTTAAAAATAATATAGAAAATAATGAATAACAAGAATTAACTAAAACATAATTTATTGAAATTAATAAACGGAATACCAACATCACAAACAAACAATAAAAACAATGAAATGAGGACCTTACCAAGAGTACAAGTTGAGGAGATGTGTCTATACCAATCTTCTTTAATTAATTGAATGATCCGTACCCATCCTCCTTTGGGCTTATTTATATTTTTAATAGATGCTCAATCAGCAATTTCCATATTGACTTTGACTTCCTTTAGGTTCAATAGTCTATTTTTCTGAATGAAATTTGACAGCTTGCATTATTCTTTATCTTTAATAAATAGGTAATAAAATGCTTACTGGGTGTTATTTATATTACAAGTTAATTTAAATTTTGTATAAACTTAATGATTTAAGCGAAATTTTCACTTAACACCCGATGACGATAGTTGTGACGATATCGAGATTGTGGTGGTAATATTGTCCCTAAAGTGTTATTTTTTGATATTTTTCTTTTCACCCAGAATTTTTGTACATATTTTCCTTTTACTTTAAGGAGAATTTTCATATCCACCAACGGCAGATCATTTCCAACCTTCGCCTCCATGACTGTTAAAATATTCCCCCCCTGAATCGGTCAGTAACAATGCAGATAATAAGTAGTGCCCAGTATTTAATTGACAGGATTTAGTGATCCAAAAATGAAGCTATTTTCTTGAATGTCAACGGAAAGTTTTTATACCAACAGGTATACCAACATTTACTCTCTCTGTATGTCACAAGAAAACACTGATGATTAATTCTTCGAGGACGTGGATGGTCACAATTATTGTGAAACATTTCTAATAGGTTCAATCCATCAATATTTCCAGAGGTTATGATAAACTTTCGTCGAACCTTTATTTTAATATTTGAGATTAAAATATTAGAAAACATAAATATTTAAATATGCCGTTTTGTATTTTGTTGACATTTCCATTGGCATGGTAATTTTTAATGAGACATCTTTTTCTTCGATGATTTTGATAAGCACATGAGCCAGTGTTTTCCCTCCTACATGATCTTGCCACTCCAATATTGAGTATTGCAAATTAAAGCAAAAAAAATCTATTTAATTAATTCAATGTTTTGAATAATTTACGAAAATTGTTTGTACAATATTTGTTTTGTTTGGTAGAACATTTATTATAGTCGATTTTTTTTTTGACTTTTCATCCACAGCTCTGCTAATTAAATAAACAAAATTCTGAAACTAGGAATACCAACATAATTTTGATTTCTCATTAATAACTATTAAAATAATTAATAAAAAAATACTGACTAGAAATACAAAAAATATGCTATATGAATGCAATAAAAAAAATCAAATTATAACACATCGAACTAATTAAAAATACACGGAGTATTCATTAAAAATATCATGTTATTTCGAAAATTGATATTCAAATGTTTTCTCATTAATGTCAAATAAACTTCGGATGACCACTACAACTTTCACATAAATAATTTTTTTCTATTTTCTTAAAGACACTTATAATAAACGATTCAAAATGTGTATTAAATAAAATTATAGTACTGTACAGTTCTTCAAACGTTTCCACCATTCAAATACTGTTTTCCGAACTTTTGACATGTGGGTAATACCACATCCTCCTAGTAAATAATTACAAAAATATAAACAAAAACGTTAACAAGTAATAGGCAGTAACAATTTCCACTCCGTAGACATGCCTAGAAACGCCGTATCCATAAGGTGTAGCAAACGGACAATGCAGGTGATCCGTACGGTCAAGGTCACACGAAACGACCTTGGGGCCATACGTAAGGCTAATTAACGTATTCACAACGTAGTGCTATGCGATAAGTTGGAAGTAATTCTAACAGATCAGTATTAATAAGTATACACCAGTGGAAGTAATTAAACCAACGAACATCTGTTATACACAGGTAAAAAGATCGTGGTACCACTACAAACAAAAGAATGGCATTCCAGAGCTCACTGTTAAGTTGCGTCCCATAAGAACTTTTGTCGTAATTGTTTTGAGATGTTTTTATTATGTTGACGAAACTGTATGATGTAAATACCTGGTTGTATTTATACGTTAGAAGGCATTTCTTGGCGGTAATACAATGTAAATCCTAATTCTGGAATTATAATTTTGTAAATAAATTGTTGTTAAATTATAATCTATCTGAACGTGCATAACTGGGTCTCAATTATATTGATATTGAAATTTATAATTCATATTATTTGTATTTTTATTAACTAATACATCAGTAACTAATCATGAATATACTTTGACAAACGCAAGTGTTAATTTCGCAACTGGAGCAACAGATGTATTTCTGAACGAAGAGTGAAGATCCTTAAGGCTGTTCTCCTAGGGTTTTTTAATGTTTGTATTACACTTCTTTTTGCGAAAAGTGGATACCTTGCAGTAGATATGAACTTTGTGTGTAGACAATGACTTCATATCTAATAGAAAACGACTTGTTTTTCTTAGGAAAAAATAACATTGTTCACACTACTGTTTTTATATTGTTAATATCTCCCTGTTAACTGGAAAAATATTCAGCAAGTTGTAATACGTACCATTTTTCTGTGAACACAATAGACCCTATTATATTACCAGGTAATACATTTTATGATGGGTCGGCAATTATAGAAGAACAAGTTAAAATAAGGTGGGATATTTTCCGTATCAGTCTTGATTTGACCTTCCAAGTGCCCAATTGTGTCTGTTGTGTCGAAGTTGCAAAACCTCACCTGACAAATTTTGTTACATTTGTAGACAATTCCTTGTGAAGTCACAAGCGATTCCAATATCTGAAAATGTGAAAAAAGCGTATTTTCAATATTTTGGGGTTTTAGTTCGAGATCAAGACAATCAAAGGGTTCCCAACGTTTGTTGTGTAAGTTGTAGCGTGTTACTAGTGCAATGAATGAAAGGGAAAAGAAAAATCATGTCTTTTTGCGGTTCCATGGTATGGTGAGAACCCACCCATCATTTCGATTGCTATCTTTGTGTAACAAGAGCTGAGAGATATTCCTAAAATGGAAAACAGAAAACCAAATATCCGATTTGCCATCAGCCTAAGACCTATTATCAGATTTACCATTGCCAACTGTGCCTTTAGATTGGCAAAATATTGTTTTCGGAGGTAATAGAAATAGTAACGACTCCTAAAATAGCCCAGACCAGTGTGCCGACCCTTAGTATTTTCCAGAAAGTTTTAGTGACCCTCATTTAACCGCTCAAAATGAATTGATTGATTTGGTGCATGACTTGGGGCTGTCAAAACAACAAGCAGAACTTCTTGGTACCCGACTTAAGGAGTGAAACTTACAGGTTAAAGAAACAAAGATTACGACTTTTAGAAAAAGAAATGCAATATTCTCCGCATTTTATAATATGGAAATTGTACTATGCGCGTTTGATATCGAGGTTTAATGCAGGAACTTAATATCGAACTTTCCCCTTCTGAGTGGCGCTTATTCATAGATTCCTCCAAATACAGTGTAATAGCTACTTTAGTAGGGCTTCCAGGAGACTTTACAATATATTGCTATTTGCGTTGTTTGTGGGACAGTTGTGCAGTAAAAAAACATTATGGTCGGAAGGAAAGTAGAACCATGAACTAGTAATGTTGAGTATGTGCTCCTTGTAGACCCTGAAAATGTTCTTTTGCCACCTGTTCGTATTAAAGTTAGGCTAATGAAAAATGTTGTGAAGGCTATGAATAAAGAGGGTGCAGGATTTAAATACTTTTTCCCCAATGAAGGCTGCCGCGCTTGAATTCACCATGAGAGGCGCTAGTATAGGGTAAGGCCCATGTCACTGAACGTTAATGTTTACTATGGCTTATTAACACGAGTTTTTAGTAATTTTTATAAATTAGCTGAAAAACATTTAACACAATGATGGCAGAAGGGGAAAGTAGTAATTTACTTGCTCAGTAGGGAAACTATTGTACCTATCAGGTGTCTTATGTCATTAAAGTTAGGTTATATCAAGTATCAGCATGATGAAAACAAAGAATGTGCATGATTATTACTTACGATTTTCTGTAGTAGATTCTTTCTTGGTAACGCATAATCGTCAGGATTAAAATGTTCCTTACAAACACACGAATGTTTCGAAGGAGAAAAGTTATCCTTGCGAATCGCTACCAACCACTGTTTTAGGCGAGTTTTATCTCTCGGAAGCTTATGCCCGCCTTTTGTTTCCGAACAAAATGGAACTGCACAACACTGAGGCATAATTAACATTTTTTTTTATTTACTGGTGTACGAAATAATTATAATAAAATCCTATAAACTTGTTCCGCGTCTAACAATAACGTTTGACAGAGATCTTACTCGCCAGTGGCACCAACTGGTGAGCCTTAAAACGCAAGCCCTCTTTAAATGACAACAAAAGTAGAAAATTGGGAGAGATGCATGTTGAAAGACACGAAGACATGAACTCAGAGCTTGGAACTCATTTAGCGTAGTCAGGGGATTTTTTAGTGAACAAATGAATGAGAACTACAAGCAACTAGTAACTGAACGTTTAGATTTGTACCAATTTTTTCTTAACCAGTAGCTGTAATTTTCTTAGGACAATTTTAGTCATTAATTTTTGTTATAAATTAAACGTCTGATCTAACAATGAAACCAGGTATTTTCATCATCAGAATCCCAGGACACAAATTTTAATTACAACCAAAATTAGCAACATAAAATTATATTAACATAGTGGTTAGAAAAATAGTAAAGTCCTGAAATCACTTTAAGTACATCACTATGTTTGTTTTTTTATACATTTGTAAGAAACCAATAATTGCTTACTTCCTCTCACTGCATACCACATACACACTTGTTGACAAAACACTTCATTTTTTGTATTATTGAATCCCACATGACAGTTGCGAAAAAATTTATTAGTTGTCTTTCGCCTACTTGAACTAATTTATTACTCCCTATCCTATCATGATTGCATTATGAACGTTAGATAATAAAGTAATATGTTTTCCTTTTGACATCTTTAGACGTTGTGCTAAAAAAGGTCGTTATATTAAAACCAGTTTGATATACTGGCATAAAAATAAGCGAATGTGACAAAATACATCACTTGTAGGTACTTGAATATAATTTAATTTTGAGTGCATTTTGCAGGTGACGCAATCGAACGCCATAATAAATTTTATGTTTGCTAGTAACGTATTATTTTTTTAAAGTGTTGTTTATTATAAAGTTTTTACATAATTTCAGTAGCAAGGTGTTTGGTATGAAATTTGATATGTGCTCTAAACTAATCGAAATGCAGTTTCCGTGGAATGAACATGTATGTAATATAAATATCTTATAAAAATGACTAGGTAATACAAAGTATACAAAAAAATTTAGCAGCATTATTATATCGATATGATTGTAATCATACAGTTCATCAAGACTATGGAAACTAGATAATTTGGCCATTGTGGTGTATTTTTGTTTGTTTTACTTTAAAGGAGAATATATTCAGTATTTGCACATTTTGACGATATTATCCTAGCTCCTTGACCGGAGATCGAACCGGAGACTCCAGGGTGAGAAACAAGTGTCCTTACTATTCGATCACTAAGCGATACTAACATTTAACTAACTAACATCCTAGTTATTTAAACCAATTAATAATACATAACATCATATATTTTTAATCCTATAATATTCGAGTTTACAATCGATAATAGCCTTTGAATGCAGCAAGACAGACATTAGGGATTTGAAAAAAAGAATTCCATAAAAATGTATTGAAAGAAGGAATTCTATTGATTGGCCACTACGATCTCTGGATATAACCTCTATGGTTTTTTGTTGACAAGGTAATTTGTGGAGTGTAGTATAGAAATATTAAAAATCTAACACGAAATTCAGATTATAAATGGAAATGACTTGTTGTCTTGAAACTTTTCGTCATTGGCATGTGTATTGTCAATATAGACATTTTAAACAGCTTCTATAATCCAGTATTAATAAATAATGGAGACCTACGGCTAGAATATCTTGTTTCCATATGACGATTTTTTTGTTAAAAAAATTGTCATACGAGTACAATTTAAAATTATCCAGGAAAAAAAGATTTTTTAAGTGTTCGCATATTTTGGAAATTTGTGATTTATAGCTAGCAAATTTCAATTCTTTCTAAGTGTACAAATGTTAATTAGTGTCAAGTTATCGAGCTATGGCAACTTTGAAAAAAACTGAAAACTGTCTAAATTTTGATTTATCATGATATGTTAAATATTTCTAATCTAAAGCAACTAACAAATTAATGAAATGCTTTTGCAGTTGACTCACCTTTTTATAATTATTGCAAGGATTAAAAATAACAGCTGAGTTGTTATTTACTATAATTGTATGCAAAACATTTTGCCACGTAGGTACTTAATATTGTTAATTTAACTTTATAATTCTATTTTACAGTTAACTATAATTATCTAATATTGAAATGCCAGACAATTGCCTATTTAGGAACAACGTTAAATGTTATTAATCGTACATTATAATTATTGTATGCATAGCAACAAGTATAATTTTTTGTGCTGAAAATAAACTGATTGCAATATATTATATTTGGATTTGAATTTAATAACGTACGTGTCTAACACTGACGTAATTTTCCACGAAACACCAAAAACATATACCGCACTCAATGCGCGTTTCGCCAACCGAGTTGGCAGCGTCTGGAGATGATTAAAACTAACCTTATGCTAACAATGTACCCTACTTATAACTAACCAATAAAGCGGGCTACCTGGAATTGGCCCTTTGTCACTATTTATACTATTTTTACACTTTGTGATTTCCAAGCTTTCAAATGCATCTAGCTGTCTAGTATTTGTTACATTCCTAATTAATCTTAAATTGCTAATATTTATTTTATGGTTTTTCTCAAACGCATGTTGGGCAACACTAGACTTATCTGTTCTACCATATTTGAGATAGACCATATGCTCTTTGAATCTAGTTTTAATTGATCGTCTAGTTTGTCCAACATACTTTTGATTACAGTTCTTACAGCTAATTTCATAAATCCCCGACTTTTCGTTTGTTAGAATTTTGTCTTTTGGATTGTCTAAAAGATGTTGTAGTATATTTCCCGATGAATGAACCACTGCCATACCTATATCTTTAAAAATCTTACCAATACCACGGGTGATTCGAGGATCAATTGGAATTGATACAAATTTCGGATTTTCTCTTTCATTTTGAAAGGTCGAGGAATTTCGAAGTGACTCTTTAAATGTTCGTTTCCTAATTATTTTATCAATTAAATTTACAGAATATCCATTACTCGCAGCTATATCATTAATCAATGTCTTTTCTTCTTCAAACCTCTCCTTATTTAGGGGGAAGCTTAATAGACGATGGACTAGAAAATTATAAGTCGCCATTTTGTGTTGAGCACAATCGTGAAAGTCCCTAGGGATATATCTTAGATTACTGGTATCTTTTCTGTATATGTCAAATTCTAACCTATTATCACTATTTCTAATTATTAATACATCTAAAAATGGTAGTTGTCCAGAGTTTTTAATTTCTTATGTGAATATAACTGACGTAAAACGACTGTTTAATTTAGAAACAAAGTTGTCAATATCAGCGATTTTTGTATCAAACACTGCAAAAACATCATCCACATATCGAAGCCAAACCCTGAGGAAATACTCAAATTCTTCTTTTGCTTCTGTCTCAAATCTGTTCATGAAGAGACTAACAATGAATGGTGACAAAGAGTTACCCATTGCTGCGAAACCAATTTAGTTTCTTTCTAAGTTTAGTAAGTTGAAGATATTCTTTTACTACATCTTGACTGAGATTGTTTAATTCGAGTAAATCCTTAAGGCAGTCCAAGGTATATCGTGCGTCGAGTGCAGTATACAGTGTTTTGGTGTTTCGTGGAAAATTACGTCATCTACGTGTTATCTTCGCATTAAAAGTTCCAACCCATTCCAGGAGTACGTGTCTAAATTTAATATTGTTAGGATTTTATTAGGCTACGGATCCCTGTAGCGCTGTGGGTTAGAGCAAACATAGCTCGTTTACTGTCTGTCGACTCACGAGTTTAAATCCCGGCTTCGACCATTACAACGTCGAAAGGAGGGTTATGTGTTCATGTTTCTCATCAGTGTAGCCCCCACTCGTGCAACTCCTGCTTCGAATTTGGGAGTTGTCTGATGTGTGTGGTATTATGTTATGCATGATACTACGGAGTTAATTATGATGTGCACATGTTAAATATTGTAAATTTTATATTGATTCAAATTTGAATATTTTGGTAACCCAGTAAAATAATATGAAGTAAGCTGTAGTCTACCTTCAAACTTTCCAGACCTTAATCAGTTTAAGCACGCATAAGATAACTCGATGGTGTCGTAGATAACGTTTAGTTTCTTTTACTTTAAATAGATCAGATCAGGAAGTAAGCTTCATTTTGGAGTGTTAAGGGACAATAATAGGCAAGATGCACAATTTTTTTGATATAGATGGACAGACCACAAAAAATATGTTTTATCATATATTTATTATTATTTTGTTTGGATTAAAGCTAAAAAAATATTAACCTTAACCGCGAATTTAAACACGTTTGATTGATGCATATCTCCCGCCAGGTGCGATGTGACGTCATACTGCATAAGTTTGCTACAAGTGAATACTGTTATACTCACGGTTTGTGTTTGAAAATTAAAATACGATGTTATTTTTATGTTCTACCATGAAGAGTGAAAAGAAAAGGAATAATAAATATTGTATTATATCATTTAGGTGTATAAATATAATAATAAAAACCTAGAAAAGTTAATTTTGTATCTCTAAAGTTAGAGTTAAATGGTGCATTGCTATGAAACGGGACGGCCGAATCGTGAAATTATCACAAATTTACACGATTGTATTGCTGCCAGGATGATTTTAATGTAAGTTCTGTCATTAAAACGAATGACTTGATATGATTTTCTCTATATCACATAAAATAAGGAGTAATTATATAAATTCGTCATTATCATCAGCAATAACTATTTGCAACATATATTTACTACCTATGTAATTAAATTGTTATAAAAAAATTAAGGAAGTGTTTTGAGACGAAAAATAATAGTTAATATTAAAATATTTTGCACACATGTTTCTTCATGTATTTTGAGGTTAGGTACCTAAAAATATTTGTGAATATGGATATCTAACTACAGAAATGTTACGACAATGAATGATACCTTGTTGCTTTTGTACCCCTAATTCCATAACTGATAAAAAATAAAATCAGTATTATTAGCAAAAAAATAGCTCACTGCTCATCATGAACACGTCGATTTTCGGTAAATTGTTAGCCTGAGCTTGTTCAAAGCCCCTGACAGTCATTTTCACCACTTAGACAAGTTAATGTATTAATTATTTTTACATAAATAATAAATAAACACGAGATTTAACAGTCGTAAACTTGCATTTTAATATATTCAAGTTGACTATCAAAGCCAAAGCTAAAGTTCTGCAGTATGACGTCAAGCAAATAGAGTAGCGTTCGCGATCACGTGATTTTGCTTGCCAAAAACTTGAAATTGAATTATTTACGAAACAAAATTGAAAAAATAATTTTTTGTTATATTCTCAACTTGTACATATCGTGAAAATAAAATAAATTAATGCATTTCTAAAATGCATGCATTTTGCCTATTGTGGCAGATTGATAGGCTTTAACATTGTTTTGAAATGCTCGGTATTAAAACAGTAATATATTTTATAATATTTTTTAAGACTTGTCTTTAAAAATTAAAATAAACTGAGAGTCGAGACAAAAGCAGACATGAAATTAAAAACTAAGCGATCCATAATGCCAACTTTAATATGATGTAATAAATCGTAATCCACTTTTCTAAGCATATAAAAATAAATTAGTATATACTAAAAAGCTGTTCTAAAAACTACCAAGCACGGTAATTTTCCTCTTGCTTTTTATTTGAGCACACTCTTAATGCTTTTGGTGTAACAAAATTATAAAATTAACCCAGCTGCTACTAAAATAAAGCAACAGCGTAGTAATAAAGTTTTAATTCCATCATAAACATAGTATTAAAGCTCAGTCAAATGGCCGTGATGATATTTTTATTTGCTTAATAATATTAATGTCGCGAACTTAAACCCGGTTTAAGTAACCATATCAATTTAACAGTAACATTTTGAAATTTGTAAAGCATTTTTTCAATAAAAAAAAGTTTGTGCTTAATTTACGTAAGGATTTGATTTGATATGTTTGTTGTCTTTCCTTTAATAATACCATTTCATAATCCTCCTCAATTTAGGAATCTAATTATTAATAACTGAACAACCACATATTTTTACCCCTGTTTCAAATGGCCGTAGCTCCTTTGGAACGTATTTGGCAGACACGTAATAACTCGAACTTTTTCTTATTTTTGCACACATAATTTAACGAGAAATTTAATCATAGAAATTTAGAAACACCCTGTACTGATATTACTTTAAATACCCAAATTCAAAAATTCAAATTCAGAATAAGTTTAATTAAATTAAAATCAAAAAACACAATGTATATTGCCCTCGTCGGACACCCGGTTTGTTGCCAACCTAGCGTCCCCTCATATGGTGGCGACGCACGGGGCAATTGTTAAGTTGGGCGGAGCGGGGCAGATCCAGGCTAAGAACTAGAAAACATTAAATAATAATACAACACCTAAACATAAAACATTTTAAATTGTATAATATTAATAGAAATACCCAATAAATCTTTAAATATTAAATTGAAATGAATGAATGGATAGAACTATGAACCTTTTTATTTATTGAATATTTAAAATTTATCAAAAATTTGGGAATTTTTGTTTTTTTTTCCTCAAAATTTGGACATAAATAATCATATCCTCAAAACCATTGAAAATGAATATCAAATATGATAGGTTGTCAGAAAGCTCTTGTAATTCTCTAAGAGAATATGAAATAACATACAGGATGTTCCATTTGAAATAACATAGTTATTGAGGTTTTTAAACTTTTAAGTTTGACATAAAATTATAGACATCCTGTAGAAATAATTCTAAAACCGGAGACATGGTTTGAAAGCACGTCTCTATGGTAATTCACTACCGCATCGAAACATTTGAAAGCATTTGAAATTAAAGGAATGCAAAATTTCTTGTAAAGGTGTACATGTATGAAAATTTCTGTACAATTTCAAATAACTACTGAACTGCTCAAAGAAAGTCCATATTACGGTAGTTCATTGAAAAGCTCTTAACGTTTGCTAACCAAATAATATGCAATAATATATAGGGTGTTTCATTTAACTTAACAAAGTTGACTACTACCCAGACAAGACGAAATACCCTGTACGACTAAAAATATTTGTAGTATGCAATGGTGAATGCTGACCAACTTTTTTTTTTTTCTATCTTAATAGTTACAGATGGGGGAAAGAAACAAAGGGGGGGGCCCCTCCTTTATTTTTTTTTTTCGGGAAATGTGTTAATTTTTTATGGAATGAAATGTATAATTATAATTATTTTTAGTATATGCAGGAATGTTAGGCGATCAACTTTTGTTTTCATATTTTTCAAATAATTTTAAAATATGCCTGTAAATTAAGAGCTTTAAATTAAGTAATTTTAAAGTCTCATAATAATCAATTTATCAGAGGGAAATCCATAATAATGATGTTATATTATATTAAGTTTTCCCTTGCCCAATTTATTTCAAATAATTCAGTATCAACGAGGATAATTTCTTTGCTTAGATAAGCGGTTCATCATCGAAAGTTAACAGACCGAGGAATGTTTAAAGGTGATGTAGGATCATTAGTTTAGGTCCATAACAACCCTAATATTGAACCGAAATAGCTGCAAGCTCTGCAAAAATTATTAGCAGACTCCCCTTGCGGAAATATCGGGAAAAAAGTGGCAGGAAAATATATTATGTGGCCAGCTTTCTTATACGAGTTGCCTATATATGTATCATGATGTACATATATATGTATCGTATATATATATATATATATATATATATATATATATATATATATATATATATATATATATATATATATATATATATATATATATATATATATATATATATATATATATATATATATATATATATATATATATATATATATATATATATATTTATAATTTCCCGTTATACTCCCGCGTAGGTGATAGGCCCCGAGAGGGACCGTGGGTTTGTCTGGAACGACGTTTCGGTAGAATTCTCATCTACCATCTTCAGGTTCTAACAGATAACTGCTTACTGCGGCTTCTGGTAACTCGAACTGAAATTTCAGTTCGAGTTACCAGAAGCCGCAGTAAGCAGTTATCTGTTAGAACCTGAAGATGGTAGATGAGATTCTACCGAAACGTCGTTCAGACAACCACGGTCCCTCTCGGGGCCTATCACCTACGCGGGAGTATACCCGGAAAACGAATTTAACATTCACCACCCGCGAAAACCTGAAAAACAACATATATATATATATATATATATATATATATATATATATATATATATATATATATATATATATCAAATAAGTGACATTTCAAACATCAATATTTTTTATAATAAAATTTTTGGTTTTCCGTTTAAGTGTGCCATGATGGTTCTTTCGATTTATTCTAAATGACCCGTGTAATGCTAGAAAAATCTAAACCCCGTCAAAAATACTAAATTACGTGATTTATGAGCAAATAAGGTTCTTCAAAACGGTTTTTGGGGCCAAACTCAATTTTTCAAATGAAACCATATTGGTACCGTGGTACCATTTATTAATACTATTAATCAGGAATTTATTCATATGTTGTATTAAAATGTGCGATAAATACAAACTAATTAACAGCTAAAAGAAAATAAGAAAATCCAATTTTGTTCTAATTACCTTGTTATACATTAGGTGTCTTTGGAATACAAAAAATGAACACAAAACATTACAACAGTTGTTCAAAATGCTGTCCATTAACGTCAATGCACTTCTGAACTCGCATAACTGTTTCTCGAAGAACGTTCACCAATTGCTGGACCGTTATGCTATTAATTGTGCGACTTACTCGTAGCTCCAGGTCCTCACGGGTTGTAATGGTGGTTGCGTAGACAATATTTTTCAAATGACTCCAAACAAATAAATCAAGGGGTGTTAAATCAGGTGATATTGGAGGCCACCTCACAGGACCATTCGTCGAAATTACGTTTTCTCCGAATCTCCGTTGAGGGTAATCAATTACTATCGTTGAATTTTGGGGAGGAGCGCCATCTTGTTGGAAATACATTCCCTGTCGTAAATGGAAAGGTAATTCAACTAAACTGCAGACATTTTGCAGAAATCCCAAGTATCTGGCACCTGTCAGGGGTCCTTCAAATATTATTGGACCAATGATTCTACTACCGATTATTCCAAGCCAAACATTGAAACCGAACCCCACTTGAAAGTTACCCTCCCGTAATAAATTTTGATTTTCTTGTGACCAATATTTTGTATTTGGTCGATTAAATAATTCCAAATTTGTCAAGCTAGACTCGTCCGAAATTAAAATCAATCCTAAAAAATCATTGTTTGGCTGCACGTTATTTTGCAAAATCCAATTGCAATATTCCATCCTACGATCGTAATCGTTTTCATACAAGTGCTGGTGCAATTGGTATTTGAAAGATTTATAGCAGTATTTGTGCAAAATCGGCTTACTGTTTGGTGACTGATTTCCAATTCAAACCCAATTTGCCTTAAAGAAACAGTCTTATCAACTTCTACTCGAGCCAAAACATTAATTTCCGTTCCTTGTCAAGAATGAAATTTTCTTCGGGATCATTGTTGGGCTCATTTCGGAATTGATTTTCAAGACGATTAAAATAATTTTCTCGCTGGACATCGTCTATCAGGATATCTTTCGGCATAAGGGTGTCTAGCCGCAACGTCATTTTTTCTACATTCCCCATAAATAATTAACATGTCCACTTTTTCATCTCTTGTATAAATTTGCGGCATTTTGAACACAATTAACAAGAATTTTAAATAATTTTTAAAGACAATAAAAAACACCGGTAAACCAACAAATGTTTGACAAGCTAAATATTTCATTGTTTTCAAAGCCACCTTAGTTAGTTACTTCTTAACATTTAATTAGAACAAAATTGTATTTTCTTATTTTCTTTTAGCTGTAATTTTGTTTGTATTTAACGTATGGAGGTTTGCCACTCTGCTAGCGGTGCAGGCGGGCAGGCCCAGGCGGTGGGTTAGTTGACAGTCGAAGACCGTGGTTTGGAGTCCACGCTAAACTGTAGGCCCCTAGGTAAAAAGGGCCCATTGTGGCCTACTTGCCTAGTAAAATAAGTAGCTACTACTACTAACGTATATTTTAATACGACATATGAATAAACTCCTGATTAATAGTACTAATAAATGGTACCACGGTACCAAGATGGTTCCATTTGAAATTTAGTATTTTTGACGGGATTTCGATTTTTCTAGCATTATACGGGTTATTTAGAATAAATCGGAACCTAAATGGAAAACTAAAAATTATATTATAAAAAATATTAACGTTTGAAATGTCACTTATATGATATCGTTGGATTCAGAAAATTATGCAGAATTCAAAATGCAGTAATATACAGAGTGTTCCATTTAAAAATCGAAAGTTAGTGTCAGCTTCGGCGAAACCGGAAGTGAAAAATGACCTGTATGTCAAAAAGTGCCGCTTATTATTTATATATATATATATATATATATATATATATATATATATGTATATATATATATATATATATATATATATATATATATATATACATATATAAATAATATTGTCCTAGACAATTAGTGCAGATTGTGAAGCAACGGAGGCCCACTTTTCTGCAACCGCAAGCTACCTGCAATCATTTTGAATATGTGCGGGATATTTAGAGTTTTACATCCCCAGTCTAGTGGGTTCTTGTTACTTTCATACCATCAAGTTCAAAAATGGTATGGAAATAACAAAAACCCACTAGACTGGGGATGGAAAACCCCAAATATGGTTTGGTTCCAATAATGGCTCCGTGGTCTAGAGGTAACGTACTTGCCTCGAAACCTCGGGGTCCCGGGTTCGATTCCCGGTCGAGGAACTGGGATTTTTCTGTGAGAGAGATTAATCATAGTATACTCGGATATTGGGTGTGTGTCCATTGTCTCTAAATGTGTAGCCTTCCCCACACAAGGTCATTCTAGACCTTCAGGGATAAAGGGGGTTGTAATTTCATGTGGTGTTATTATTATTATTATTAATTACCACTTGTCAAGGATCCGGCTCCACAGTCGCCTCTGAACACAATATCCTGCACATGTTCAAAAGGATGCAGGACAGAAAACATAGACATTCTACTAGAGTGTTTAATGTACTAGGAGACCGAAGACCAACAAAATCAACCTTCATTATCAAAGCTAAAAAAAAAGGAATAAACTTGAACTCATATAGTGAAGTAAGCCTACAGAGGATACCACTGAAAAAAACGCCAGGTACCCTACCGCAAGGTGGTGTAGAAACGAATATTAAATATTGAGTGCTTAATTACTTACTATTGTCTTATTGTTCATAGAACGAGAAATTACGCATATCGCACCGAAACTGGTAGGAATTGCAAGTAAGAAACACTATTTTCCCATCCATAGTCGCGCAAAAGTATCGAATTTCGCGAGACCATATCTCCGAAACGGTTATCTTTAGAAAAAATAATTACACCTTTATTTAGGGAATTAATAGGATTAATATTGGTAATAAGTGTTTCTGCCAAAAAGTTAATATTTTAGGAGATATTCGCGAAAAACTAAATTTTGGCGCCGTTTCGTCATTATGTCGGATAATGCTGGCATCCATCGTACAAGGTGAAAAACTTAATATGGTTACTGGAAGATCTAATCGAAATGATTTAAAAAAATTCCAGATTTCCTAGAATTATTTCCTTATTAAATTATCTGGCGCCTTGCCTATTTCCCTAGTAGAGCAAAAAAAAATATTTCGGAGCACCTGTGGCATATGTTCAAATTTGTAATATCCTTAACTTTTTCGGAGAAGTTTGCTTCACTATTATTACTATTTTTATAAATTTTTAGAAGTTATAAAACTTAGCAAGTTCAAATATTAATTTGTATTTCAAACCACCTTGCATATGCAAGAATGAAGTCGCATTTATGTCGCTTGCAACCAGTACCGTCTATTATAAACATTTTATACGAATTCTCGGAAAATTATCTGAATTGATGCATGGTTTCCTTAAATTTCAAGTCGACATTCACCGGCATAGACGCAAAGACTTGAAACAATTTGGGTTCGCACGTTTTCGATGAACTTGCGATAAAATAACTTTGAAAACCTACGCATCCATGAGAATGAGCGTAATCTATAATTTCCTATCTGCTTATTTGTAATAAAACATGCGCCGCTCTTTTGAACTCGTAATTGCCGTCTAACATTATAAAATTTCCAAATAGTTTTATAAACTCTGCACATTTCCCATATGTCGAGTTTCTTTAGAACATTTCTGCATAACTAATTAGGAATGACTTAGATAAAATCTAAGTACTGCTTTGAATTGATCTAAGAATTAACACCTCTTCGTACGGCAAACCCAATCAATGAACAAAATAAGTCTTTAAAAAATTTGTTAATGACAGAGAATTGTAAATATGTTAAACATATATTTCTATAACAAAAATACTACACTTGCCGGCCCCAATGTCAGTTATATGACAAAATTACTATATCTTTACATACAGGATGTCCCAAAATTTACGGCTCAAATTTAGGAGCATATACCCATGAGGATGAGCCCTATAACGCTGATAGAAAATGAACATTTTTCTACATTAACAAAAACAAAAATGGTTTTTTGAATTTTGGCGATAATTGGCATAATACATGACATGCATACAGGGTATCCCAACTAAAAGTAGGCACCCTGAATAACTTTGGATAGAAATTTTTTGAAAAATTGGTGAAACACGTCGACCTTGTTTCCAAGGGGGACATATTTTAATGTAATACTTGTATACCTATCATCATCCCTCTGCCCTACACGGCCACCCCCTCAAAAAATTAAATGGCAAGGGGGTCGAGTGATACATCTTTTGAAAGGTTTTTCAATTCCCGCATAACGGTATATTTTTTTAACTTTTATCGATTCGTTCTTAAGGAAAATAATTTTATTTTTGATGATTATACACAATCGAAATCGTTTAAAAAATCTAAAATCCACAGCACTGGGTATTGGAATTTATAAAAAACTAAATTTTTTGTGCTTTCAAATCAACACGAGTTTCTTCGACAAAAAGCACTTTCCTTGTTCGGTTAGTTTTAGAATAATAAAAGACTCATAAGTATTTGATAGTCCTTGAACATTAATTTGTTCACAACCAATTTTAAATCGAGATACATTTTACCAGAGTGAGTTCTCAAAATGATTTATACCCTTCAGGAGAGAATAGAAATTGTCAGCATTTATTTTAAAAACGATAATTGTGCTAGAGCTACGGAGCGCATATTCAATAGAAATCACTCCAAATAGAAGGGTTGGTTCTCGGTATGTTTTACAATTATTGACAAAATTTACGAAAACAGTTTCTGTAAGAAACAAAACCTCATGAACCTCAGCGACCGATTAGGAATGAAGCAGTCTAAGTGGCAGTTCTGGGTCATTTGCAGATGGATAATACTCAATCGATCAGGAAAATAGCTGAGGCTTCCGGTGTATCACGAAGCAGTATTCAACGAATTGTAAAGGCCTACAAATTTCATCCATATGAATTTAAATTGGTACACGAATTAAACGAAGATGATCCCGATCGTCGGCTTGAATTCTGTGAGATTTTTAGTGAATAATTAAACGGTAATGCCAATCTACTCTACCATACGTGTTTTTCTGATGAATCGACATTTCAGTTAAATCCCCATTTAACTGAAATGTCGAGGTAAACAGGCACAATTGTAGGTATTGGAGTGAAACCAATCCACATTTGTTCATGGAAACTCATACCCAAAGGCCTCAGAAGTTAAATGTTTGGGCTGGCATCTTAGGGGATCACATTGTCGGGCCGTTTTTTATTCATGACAATTTAAATGGCGAAAGGTACCTCGATCTGTTGGAAAATAACATCGAACCAATGATTACCCAAATCCTCGAAGAAGACGATAATCTTTTAGAGGGCGAACTGTTTTTTCAACAGGATGGGACACCCCCACATTTTGCTATAGCAGTCCGTCAATTTTTGGGTAATCAGTTTCCTGAGCGATGGATTGGAAGAAAAGGTCCTGTGGAGTGGCCCGCTAGGTCACCTTATTTAACTCCCTTGGATTTGTTTCTGTGGGTACATTTGAAATCGAAGGTATTTGCAACAAAACCCGCATCTCTGGAAGAGTTACGTGAAAGAATTGTTCGAGAATGCCGTTTATTGACTCTAGATGTGTTCAGAAATGTTCGTACAGAATTTCAAGACAGATTATACTACTCTATAGAAGTTGGTGGGGGTCATTTTGAACAATATATACGATAATTTAAACTACTTCTTTTATTTTTATTTCCCGAACCTAAAATAATGAAACAATTATTTCTCAGGAACGAATCGATAAAAGTTTAAAAAAATACACCGTTATGTAGAGAATTGAGAGACCTTTCAAAAGGTGTATCACTCGACCCCCCTTGCCATTTGAATTATTTAAGGGGGGTGGCCGTGTAGTGTAGAGGGATGATGATAGGTATACAAGTATTACATTAAAATATGTCCCCCTTGAAACAAGGTCGACGTGTTTCACCATTTTTTCAAAAAAATTTTTATCTCCAAAGTTATTCAGGGTGCCTACTTTTGGTTGGGACACCCTGTATATACATTCATACAACGACGTAAGCAAAAACCCAATTAACATAATATCTGAAGATGTAAAGGATGTTAACCAAATTAATAATCCCATCCAGAAATAAACGATAACTTGGCACATTTTTTTCCAGCAGAAAAAATTGCCTATATCAACAAAAAATAATTAATAATTAATAGGGTGAAACCAGTTGCAGGAAGATGAGATTTTAATCTCCTTTGACGTTTGTCCATTGTTTCGCAGTGTTCCGATATGACAGACCTTGGACTACCATGAGGATTTACTGAAATTAAACAATCTCAGTAAAAATGTAGTAAAGTCATATATTCCGTTCACTAAACTTTGCATGAAAGAAAATTACTTTCGATTCAATGATAGTTTCATCGAGCAACATGAAGAGGCAGCAATGGGCAATTCTTTGTAACTATTTATTGCCAGTTTCTTCATGAAGAGATTCGAAGAATTCGAGTATTTCCCAGTGTTTCATATAAGTCACTGATATTAACATCTTTTTCTAAATTAAATAGTCGTTTTGCGTCAGTTAAATTCATATATGAAATTGAAAACTGTGGATAATTACCATTTTTAGATATATTAATAATTGGAAATAGCGAAAATAAGTTAGAATTTGACATACACAGAAAAGATACCACTGTTTAAAATTATTGTACTCAACACAATTGGCCAGTTTTAATTTTCTGGTATATCGCCTATTCAGCTTGCCCCTCAAACAGGAGAGGTTTGAGAAATAATAGAGAGTGATAGCTGTGAGTAACGGATATTCTGTAAGTTTAGTTGAGAAAACGTAAATTTAAAAAGGCACTTCGAAATTCCTCGACTTTTCAAAATAAAAAATAAAAAATCCGAAATTTGTATCGATTCCATACGATCCTCGATTTACCCGTAGTATCAGTAAGATTTGTACAGATATATCGTCATTGTCAAGTCAAAATCTGCGATGTGAAGATTTTGCCATTTTGTGATATGGGTGTCATCTAGCAGCTCTAGTCTTTCTGCGTGCTATAGTAGAACCAGCTATTTCTGAAGACATTCTTAATCGAATTTATTAACGACTTTAAAATCTACTATGTGCGTAACCTTATGGTTTTTGTATCTGCTGTAAAATTTGAAAATCTCCACATAGTAGTTTTTGACTTGAGAGCGCCGATATGTAGGTATGGTAGTACTTCATTCATCGAGAAATTACAACAACTTTTAGGCAATCCAAAAGACAACATTGAAATCAACGAAAAGTCGAAGATTTACGAAATTAGCTGTAAGGACTATAATCAAAAGTATGTTGTACAAACTAGATGATCAATTCAAACTAGATTATAGGAGCATATTATGGCTCATCTCAAATATGATAGAACAGATAAGTATTGCCCAATATGTGTTTGAGGACAACCATAAAATGGATGAGATAGATAGAAAATGCTATAAATTTATTACGGTCGGCGCAGCAGCGGTCTGATCCTTGTGGAGTATATTCTGTAAACCTACTGATGTTAAAAGAAATTTTCCTGTATTGTAAACATGCATTATTTATTACATATAATAATAAATTACTCTTTAAACAATGGTATAATACCAACCACATGAAAGAAAACAATAATAATACCTCTGGCCAAAGTTGTCAGTGTAACTGAATTAAACAGCGACTCTTCGACTTAATCACAATTTGCTAATACCTAAATTACATCATTATGGAGTAAATCACAGGACGCTAGCTTGGTTTAAAAGTTACCTTTCCCAGCGTACACAAATTGTTAAATTAGATAACAAAATGTCAACAAAACTTCTAGTTGCACATGGTTTCCCGCAAGGGAGTATCTTAGGTCAATTTGCCTACATTATTTACCGCCGAACTGCCTGACAGACTATCACCAAATTGTAAAATTCATCTTTATTCCGATGACATCTAGTTTGAAACTTTCTGTAACCCGAAACAATGCGATGAGGCTATGGACGAACTCAACAGTAATCTGTTTCAACTGAAATCCATTACAGGGCAGTGAAATTACAATTTAAAGATACAAAGTATACAACATAAAGAAACATTATTAATATTGTATGTAATTGATACAAAAAGATATACAAAACGGTTAGACAAGAATAAGATAGTTTGAGATATAAAACATTTGACACTGCAGGTTTTGAAACAAGTTTTCTTATTTCATTTATAAAAACATTGAGTTATTTTGAAAAAAAGCGTAATTGAAGCAGATACGATGCGAAGCAGAGAATAGTAGTAAATTTGTTCTAGGCGTAGGGAAATGGAATGGAGATGAATGCGAATGAGTCTATAGATTTAAAACTTGAAGGCTAAGGCAGCTATGGATTTTAGGACAATTAATTTTGCCATTTAAACTCTTATACTACAAGAGAGTGATAAATAGACGTGTTTCTTGTTCACTTACGTGAAATTTCTTTAAAAATTGATAATGTGGAAATCCACTCTCTGGGTAAATTCTAAAACACTTACACCAAAGATATTTGAAAGGCGACTTTGAAACTTAATAAATTTATGATTATCATAGCCAGGATTTATTTAAGTTTCCATCTAACAAACGAGTTAAACAAGTTTTAATGTATTTTCATTATATTCTTTATAGTTCCGTAAAATAAAAGCTATTTCTAAAACAACTAGCTGCAATAATCATTGATATGATTAGCAAAAGACAATTTAATATCAAATAGAACACCAAGATCCTTTGTACTGATTGCAACTGATTAACTCTTGATTATTAATCTGGTAAGCAAATTTCTGCATACGATAATATATCATCGATTTGTATTTTGCGATATTTATTTTCAGCTAATTTGTACTACTCTGGTTGATAGCCGTATTAGATCAAATTGCAATTCAGCATAGTCTTCTTACTAGCAATATGACTATACACTTTTAAATCGTCTGTATAGTAAGATGTGAGTCATTGGTAATATGATTTATAAAGATATTAAATAATGAAGGTCCTAGAAAGTACCAGATTTTACGATAATCTGCTGTAGACATGCAAAATTGTCCGATTTCTGGAAATTTTGTTAAATATGCAACATCGTTCTCTTTCAGAATAACGAAATTCTTTGTAATTGGCAATACTGCTTTGATTTTTCGAATTCGCCGGCTATATTCATAACGCAACATCAAAAGTAATGGCAAGAGGACTCTTTCCGTATTGGATAACCTATCTGGCATTTCAGAAAAATAGTGTCATATTCAGCAATCTAAAGAAAATTCGTGATTAACTTAAATAAATAATTTTCGGAATTTTAATATTAAAAATGCAGATAGACGGTTTGAATCTCTCATTGAAAATGTTATTTTACACCCTATTTACACCTAAGGTAGCTCATCGTACAAGACTCAAGTGATTTTTTTAAGCAATTTCAGACAATGATTCACAAATAAATATGAAAATTTCGAAAACTTAGTGGTGTATCTTTTTTTGGAAGGGGGAAACATCAACTAAGAAACTCATCTGGATGTCCCTGTTGGATTCGAAAGGAACTCTTAAAACCAAAATAAGTCTAAGTACACATTACGCACGTCAAGTTTCATAAAATAACTTGAGATTATACTTCAAGTATTTATTAGTACTTTAAGTACTTTACTTTAAGTGCTTATTTGAGTAGATATTTGTACTTGTATTTCAATTATTCAAATAAAAAACTTGAATTTTTACTTAATTTTGTCAAGTACAATTACTTTAAGTATTCTTAACAATACTTGAAGTATTACATTATAATTCAAGTAATAAATTATACTAGAAGTATTCTTGGGCTACTTCAAGTAAATATTTGAGTGATACTTGCACTCTGAAACAATTACTTGAAGTAAAATTCTTTTTTCCAATTATATTTTGTTTGTCAAAATTCGAATAAACAAGACCATACAAGAAATGCTTCGGGCTTACCAGAATTACTTAAGGTTTGTTTAATTTAGTTCGATGCTGCAACGCTTCGAGTTAAGGTGCTTTTAAAAAAGACATTTCTAAAATTTTGTCTTGTGCATAGTGTACAATTAGTAGCACAGTGCATTTAGTGATTAGTGCTTTGCAAAATTAAAAAGGTAGGTAGATAGCATAACTACGTCAAACATCATTGAGTAAATTAAGGTATAATTGCACGTAAATCGGTAAATCATTTATCAAATATTGTTTTCACGTCACGTGAGTGGAAGTATTGTATCGGCCGAGGAACTATAATTATTATGTACATTATTTTTTACTTATTTTTGTAAATTAATGGTAAAAAATAAGAAATAAAAAGAAATTAAGCAAAACGAAATATTATCATCATTACGTAATTATTATTACGGATAAAGTTATATGTTGCATCCTTTTCCCTCGAAACAATTAAAACGATCTCCATTTTAAAGGTTCAGAATAAGATTTTTGGTGTAGACTGATTTCAGATATACCGGGTTCATTGTAGTGGGGTCAAAACAAAGTAGCATTTTTAAAACGCGATGCCTACATATAATACATTTATTTTTATATTCACTAATTTTCATCGTGTGATTTACACGCATAAGCTTAGCATATTAACTAAATATGTTAAGTAGTGGTGCGAGGTATGAAACTTCTCGTATGGTCTAAATGCTACTATCCGACTGACATCATAGATGTCTCTGTGGCGGATAGCGACTTGCGAAGCAAGTACCGAGAGCAACGGCCTCTAGTGGACTAAACTACTATTATTAAATATGATTTGAACGAAACAACTACTCAGTGGGCAAATACCCTGACCTGCATTGGATTACACCTTCAAATCATGATAGATCGATGTTCCATAACCTATGGCATACTGAGGAGAACAAATAAGTTCGAAACCGGTCTATGTCTGGTTAGGAATTGACAAATGATACTGGCTATCGATCTATCATGATTTGAAGGTGTAATCCAATGCGGGTCAGGGTATTTGCCGCTGAGTAGTTGTTTTGTTCTTAATCATATTTAATAACAGTAGTTTAGTCCACCTGGGCTAGAGGTCGCCGCTCTCGGTACTTGCTTTGCAGGTCCGCTCTCCGCCACAGAGATATTTATGATGTCGGTCGAATAGTAGCATTTAGACCATACGAGAAGTTTCCATACCTCGCACCAGTACTCAATTTATCTTAGTTAGTATATGACTGGCAAGTTGGCCACTATCAATTTTTGTCTGTTCCATAACCTATGGCATACTGAGGAAAACAAATAAGTTCGAAACCGGTCTATGTCTGGTTAGGAATTGACAAATGATATTGGGTATCGATCTATCATGATTTGAAGGTGTAATCCAATGCAGGTCGGGGTATTTGCCCGCTGAGTAGTTGTTTCGTTCAAATCATATTTAATAAATATGTCAAATTATATTTTTTACACAACTTTAATCTGAATCTGAAACCATTAAACCATTTATTCATTCCGAAAATACAAATTGTATTTAAATCGAAAATTACTGATTTTTACTTAGTTTTTTATGAATTTTTTGTAATACTTCAAGTAAGTCTATGTATTTTAAGTATTCTATATACTTAAATTACGAATCATACTTCAAGTACTGTTGTTTTACTTCAAGTAAACTACCTGACGATAAATCAAGTAATTTTTAAGAGGACTTGATAATTGAAGCATGTTTTATGAAAAACTGTACTTGATACTTCAGGTACTTTCTATGAGTACTTGTTACAGCTCTGCATACTACTACTGTATCTCCGAAACAAAGCAATAAGGACGAAACTTCATTTTAGCTTTTTGTCTTAAAATAAGTTCAAGAATCATCTCGTGAATTTTCTCGATGTACCTACTTAATTATCACTATATATGGATGTGTATCATAACATTTTGAATCGATCGGTATATGACTTAAGCCAAACTTATTTCGTTATTTAGCAATATCTTGTAAGGCTTACTATTTTTTTATTTTCTTGGTATATTTTATTTTCATGATTTTTTCCGTTGTCATTAGCAAACATTATAGCTTTAATGAGCTTATACATCATAATGATCAAATTCTATTTTTGGTTGATGCCATCAGAATTTGTTGGTTAATTTTTCCTCTCAATTTAAATTATTGAGTTTATAACTAGGTTTAATTAAAAATTATTCATCCAAACGAATGTCTGGAGATCTAGTCCCAGTTTCCATTTTATACTAAATTAGCAAAGTCATTAATAAGTATAATTAAGAGATAATTGCTAATAGACTAGTTAAAAGGTTTATAAATGGCTCTAAACTGTGTTCTGTTGCAGTTAAAGTTAATTAATAACTCGCTAAATTCGCCCAATAATTCAAATATATGGAGTTTATTGTATATTTTGCACGATAAAACTGTAGCTCTTTGTAAATTGCTAATTTAACATTAATTTCGCGACTCCGTGGATGCATTTAAACAAATGAGAGCTTGATTTAATTTTAAACAGTATAAATATTAAAATTTTGTTTATGGAACATAATTTGGTAAACGTTTTAAAATGGCATTTACGTTTCAGACCACTGCCCTGCTTGAATGCATTTTTTACAGAGTAAAGTCTAAAAGTAAAATTTTTTTAGAGAGTCATGTATTTTTGTTGTCAATCACAAATGAAGAAACATGTCAAGCAAACAATTTTTCAAAGTTATGCTTATGTACATTGTTGCGTGCATCTAGGCACGTTAATATACAAGGCAATGTGAAGAAAGTACTTTAAAATATACAATATTTGCGAATCATTCAAAACATCTACTCATCTAGCTAATATTAAGAACGATTGGATATGATAGAAATCTTTAAATTTTAAAGCAAAAAGTATGGAATGAAATTATTCTAACTTTAACGTATCTCAATATTTCTTAGAAACCACCAATCTTTCTGGGAAGTGACATGAGGGAGTGATGGTAGCGGCACAAATGACGTGAAAATTAGAATGTAGCAATAGGAAGGACCAGAAATTACATTCAGAGAACCATCAGATACATTAAGAGCAGAGCTGTGCACTGTTTGTATTTACAGATACTCATAAGTAATTAAATACTAGAAGGTATTTAAATACCGAATATTTGAATACTTTTTGCAACAAGTATTAGTATTTATACTTCCAAATACTTCGAAATATTTATTTATTTTTCATCTTTACTTTTACAGAAGGATTTAAATACTTTTCCAACGGTATTTAAATATTTTCAGAAATATTTGGATATCCTCTAAGTATTTAAATCTCAAAAGTATTTAAATAAATACTCTGTCGGCCGTAACTTCTCCGACTGTTCGATGTTAACTGGGTATTTGTATTTTTTTCATAATTGAAAAAAATCAAAATGTTTCTTTGTTCCTGGTCTTGCTATACGGATGTAAGTAAAGGTCCAATTCTCAATTAAAACTAATTAACTATAAAGGTTTTAAAATAGTGTTGTAGAATTTCAATGGAAACTTAAAATTTTGATATAATTCATGAAATTTTTGAATTTTTTTTAAAGTCATGACCGCGCAATCTATGTAAAACATAACAGTATATTTACCTTACCAGCCTTATCCAATATGACTTAAAATTTATGGAATTTACTCTGGATGGAATTGGAGGTATTTGATGGAAAATATTATTTCAAGCCCACAGCCACAGCTCATTATTTTGACTGTGTGGAAGTATTTAAATATTTCAAAATTATATAAATAGGTATCGGAAAAGTATTTAAATACTTTGAAAGTATGTAAATACTTTAAAAATATTCAAACGCCCCAAAAAAATATTTAAATGCTTTCAAAATATTTCAGTTTTATCAAATAATTTAATTATTCTGAATGTATTTAAATACCCAGTTTAAACTGTCTGATTACTTTTGTTATTTATTATTTAATTACTTTTTTCTTTTGAAAAATATTTAATATTTAAATATTCAATTCAATTCAAGTATTTATTACTTAATATTCAAATACTTTTTTCAAAGTATTTGACCAGCTCTGATTTAGAGTAATGTACAGATTTTTTTAGACAAACAAAATTTCTACTGTACTAATCTGATGAAAATCTAAAGGAACTTCATACCAGGCCACTTCATCGCCCAATAATTATTGCCTGGTGTGGTGTTGGTGTTTTCGATATTATTGGTCCATACTTCTTTGAGGATAAAAATTTTCAAGCTGTACGTTTTTGAGTCATTTCTTGGTCTATAACTAAACCTGATGGAACTACTTGATAGAATATGGTTCCAGTAAGATGGGACAACAGCTTATATGGCATGGCGGTAGTGCGAAGAATATTTGGGGATCGCAATATCAGCCAATTAGGAAACGTGACGTAGCTCCAAAGTCTCTTGATTTGTCGGCTCCATTTTTTTCTGTTGATCTGTTTGAAAGACATTGACATTATTAAGTATTTGAAGAACTTTATGCGTGAGGAAATTTGGAAATACAGACTGAATATTCTAATACGCGTTATGAACAACTTTCTATCAAGATTACAAAAATGTGTTGATGACGATGGTGGACACTTAACAGATGTTATTTTTATAAATTATGACTTTTCTTACATTTTATTAAATGCCAAGCTATATTTGATTATATTAAGAAAAAAGTATAAATTAATTAGTTCATGCAGATTGTATTAAATGACAAAAATATAGTGAAAAAGGTCTTATTCTATTCTCATAAATTGTTGTATACCGTATGGGGACCGTAAAAATGGTAAATGGGGGAAAACCAGATGTGTAGAACAAGGACAGATTGCTCTCATCTCATACGCATGTTAGAAAAGTACAGAGACTGATAGTAAATAACGAAATTTGAATTAATGGTAACAGGAATCCATAAACAAAAGCTGGCGATATTCTTACCCACCGTGTTTGTTCATGCTTTCGACGTTCATTGAAGCTGTAATCTTGCGTTCGTTAATAATAAGAATTGTAAAAATGCCTATTTACTTATTAACCTCTGGTCTCTGCCCTTTTCCAACGTATGATAATGAGAGCAATCTGTCCTTGTTCTACACATTTGGGTTTTCCCATTTACCATGCTTACAGTCCCCATACGGTATATCACAGAATTTATTAAGTATTTAAAACAGTCAGCTTCTTATGAAAGTAAGATTCAAAATATGTCACAACTTGGTAGAAAGACATGTCGACTCAATATTTATTACTTTGGCGAAACTTCGATAAAACTTAACAAGGTATTACTCACGTGAACGCAATGTCTTTGATAACACATACACGATAATTGATCAGCGCCTCAACCGATCTTTTTGCCGATGTTCTTTAATATATATTCTATATGTTTGTTAAATTTCAGTTCACGATCAATTATTAGGCCTAGATACTTTATTTCCTGAACAATTTCAACTTTTTTTACTATTTAACTCGATACCAAGATTTAGGCAGCAAACTGTTTATAGAGAAATTATTACCCACGAACATAAATTTGGATTTTAATTCATATACTTTTAGTCTATTGATCTTAAATTTTTCTGTCAATAATTTTAGTTCTAAATTAACAGTACTTATCATTTCCTCAAAATTTATACTCTCATAGTAAATAAGAGTGTCATCAACAAAAAGATGGATTTTACATTTTTGCAACACATTGCCATGGTCATTAATATAAAGAAGAAATAATAATGGACCCAGTACACTGCCTTGAGAAACCCCAAAGTTGTTTAACTTGGCTTCTGATAAATTCGCATTCATTTTTGTTACTTGGTACCTATTTGTCATATAACTTCAGTCTATAACGGTGTTCTCAAATCCATATATCTTTAGTTTTAATGCATAGTAGTATATTACGGTCAATTGTTTCAAAAGCACGCATAAGATTAATGAAAACTGCGAAAATCCCATCTCTTGCTCTGTCCAACAACTGCTTCCAATCTGAAATTAAATAATTGCAAAGCCGTTTCACATGATTGTTTATCACGAAATCCCGATTGATATGTGCATAGAATATTATTTGAATTTATGTATTTGATTACTTGATCATAAACTATTAATTCTAAGATTTTTTCACAAAAAGGCAACATATTTACTGGTCTTAACTGTTCGGCCAGATTCGTATTAAGTATTTTTGGTATAGGTACCACTACAGATGTTTTAAAACATTCAGGCATAACACCCTTTTCCAGACTCAAATTAATCAAATTTAAAAAGAATACCCTATTATGTGAAAAAGATTTTTTATGATATCACGTCCGATTTCATCAGTGCTATATTTTTTTCTTTGGTTAGTCACTATTTTATTTAGATCTTGTAGTGTCTTAGATCTTGTAGTGTGATAGCATTAAATGATGTCATGCTAGAATTTACACCCGGTATAGATTCATTAATTAAATCAATATCGACATCACCTGTCCCTATGCTTATGATAATACTCTCAATACTACCTACATAGTACTGATTCAATACATCCGCCAAGTTGTTATTATATATTACTCCATTACAGTTCAAACTTTGCAGAGCGTGTTCCCCGCTTTTTTCCCAACTAACTGCTTTAAGCTTTTCCACATTAATTTTGGATTTAACTTATTACTATCTATATTTCTAACATAAAATATTGTTTTCGCTTCCTTGATAACTTTTACAGTATTGTTTCTTGTCTGCTTGTAGTAATTCCAATTCTCATCCTCGCGTATAAAAACAAATCTTTTTGTAAGCCCTATTTCTATTTGCAATAGCTTCCCGACACTTATCATCCAACCATCTATTTTCTTTACTTTTATAATTTTTTGGTACTACTATATTTAGTATATTTAGTATATTTAGTATATCTAATATATTATTTACAAATGTCTGACTAACAATATTTACATCTGTGCAAGAATACTTCTTTTTCAATTAACAAATTTTTCACTTCATCAAAATTGATCCGATATCTAATTTCCATTACCGTTTTCTACTTTTACTTGAATTATTGAATGGTCTGTTATGATATAATTTTGCTTTACGTACGCATTTATTGTATAATCATTACTGACAACAACATCAATTATGCTACTAGAATTACTTCTTACTCTAGTAAAATTTTGTATAAACTATTTCATGCCATAATTCTCAATACCTTCTTTTTACATAATTATTTTTGGAAAAATATTAAAATCACCTGTGAGGATTATACTATGTGTATTATTTTTGTCAACATAATCATCTAGCCATTGCAAAAATCTATTAAGAAAAAGTGTTATATTACCAAATAGCACCCTTGATTATAAAAAAGATCTGAAGTATTATATACTTATAATATTTTATCGGCCAATAAATAACCTTTCAAAAGTACCTAAATTAAAGGGGAAATTAAAGAAAGAAAGGCTCGGAGTCAGTGAGAGCAAGCAATAAAATGAGCAGCTTAATTCACTAAAAACAAATAAAACGTGGACTGTAGTTTATAAATCAACAAATAGAAATATTATTAACAGTAAAGTATGATCATCACCTGATTTTCGTAGCAGTAACCAGCCATTTATGTGTGACAATGGCATTAATCTCAAGAAAAACTGCTATCAATGAAGCGAATTCAAGTGTGGTGAATAAGAAATCTCGAGTTTTAACTTACTCCTATAAAGTTATTAAACCGTGGCGTAGCGACAAGTCGTTTTTTAGAGATGTTTTCACTCAACTACCTACTTTCAACTTTCATAGTTTTGAGTAAGTAAATTTAAGCAAACATTGTCACACATAATTCATTCAAATATTTGTATAAGATGAGCTTTTATGCAGAAAGCGATAATCAACCGGTACGAGATGAAACGTGAGATACATTTTTTTGTTTGTTATGTGAACTATAAATCGCTGAGGCTTTGGTAGAAAATATTTAGGTTATCCGAATTTTCTTAAATATTTTCAACTAAATAATTTAATATTAGGTTTTTGTGTTTACTTTTCGAAGGAAAAAATTATAGATCATCAATTTAAAATTTGAAACGTAATTAATTCGTACCCTCAGATTTAAGTTGCTAACCAAATAGTTTTAGTTCCATGATTTTTTGAGTACAAACACGTATTTTCAAATACGAAAGCAATTCATAAAATTTAGATCAAAACAAATATATTTTTTAACCTATTTCCAAGCAATTTAACTAATAGAAACATATTTTGTAGAGTGAATTCTGTATGAATTTTATTTTCGTTTTATATTCCCGGTAGTCTTTCCTTTATTTATTCGAATGCGGTTAATAAAGGCCAAAATAAATAAAGAAATAAAATATTTCAAGAATTACATCTGGTATATTCAAGAGATAAACAGGAATATATTTTCGTAAGCTTGTTTGCGCTAGTTAATTTGAATGAAACAAATTAAATAAATATTTGGGAAGCGCAAAAAAACACCGCAAACGGTTTTGTTTGTTCTAATGCTCATTAAAATGGCATATAATTATCATAGAATAATAAATGGCTCTAGAATAATATGAAATTTACATTTGGATAGAGAACTGAATTGTTATGGACGATTTTCCAATGTAATGTTGGGTAGCATGAATGAAATATTTGGTTTCATATTGAAACTATGTTAATTTATAGGTTTTGATAAATTATTCATAACGAGTTCGGTCATTTTCAGGGAATGTAAACAGTATTATTTATGAAAAGACATATTTGCTGAAAAGTCTATAAAATGCATTATAATAATAATAATAATAATAAAAATAATAATTATAATAACGTGCTGTACCCAGGCTACTCGGTCAAAATGGTCGTCCTAATAATCGGTGTACTCGGAGGGATAAAGCCTACGCTGCTCTCGGAACTTAAGATCATACCAGCCGGCCTGCCAAAAACAGCCGAGGGGCTGGCAGGCCAAATACAGAAGGCGGTCATTCTTGGTTCTCTCCGTCTGCTTAGGGCACATGATTCTGGTATCTACAGTCACTAACCCTGCGGGATGTGGGGAGTGGCTGTAGTTGATGCGCCGGTGCGACTCCCGTGAGGCGTCGGAGGCCACGGGAGGACTGACCGGCATCGGATATTCCGAAAAAAATAATAATAATAATAATTATATTTCATTATCTTCTCCATTGACATCCATTTTAATTCTATAATTTTTTGTGAAACACGATCATATTTATGTAACCCAAAAATTAAACGACAAGAATTATTTTTTACCTTTTGTATCCGACATTGATCAGCCCTATCAAGAAAGGGGGCCGTAAACAGAATCACCATAATTGAAACGAGACAAAATTAATGATTCAAATGAAAGTTTTTTAATTGATTGAGTTAAACTATTTCTGTGAGAGTATAACATTTTGAGGATGCCAAATGACTTTTGTAATAACGAATTAACATGTAAACTGAATTTTAAGTCAGAGTCAAAGATAATACCCAAATTTTTAACAGAATTAACAACATTCAAATTTGTGTTATTGATATTAATAGAAAAATTGTTTCTTAAAGCAGATTTAAGTGTCTGCTATCAAAAATAATTAACTTACATTTATTGTGGTTCAGCTTTAAATTATTTTGGGAGGAAATGGAGTTAATAATTTGCAGATCATCATTTATTTTAGATTGAACTGGGAATACATTATTTGAATTAAGATTTAGATAAATGTGTGTATTATACGCATACGCCTGTATTTAACAATGTTTGATTGATTTTAATAATTCAGTAGTGTAAATAATTAAAAGCAAAGGGTCAAGAAGTGACCCTTGAGGCACGCCTGATATAACGTTTATTTCTGATGATACACAGTCATTTAGGTACACCTTTTATGTTCCATTACTTAAGTAGCAATTAATAAAACTACAAAGTCTACTCGAGAACCTATAAAATTTCAATTTAGTACAAAGGAAGTTTGTGGTTAATAGTGTTAATAGTTTTTATCGATGTTCTAAACTTTGTCGTCAGTTACCTGCAGTAGTGCAGTTGCAGTATTATAGCCTTTCTAAAACCTGCTTGGCAATTTGGAAGAATTATAAACTCAGAAAGATAATTATACATTTGTTGACCTACGGCTTTTTCCAAAATCTTTGATATAGCAGGTAAAACACTAATACGACGAAGATCAGAAAATTGTTCAAGATTAGTGATTTTTCCTAAAGGCTTAATATTGGCTTGTTTCCAAGAAGCAGGGAAATAATTTTCACCTAAACAAGAGTTTATAATATTGGTGATATATGGGTCTAGAAAAGGACTGAAATACTTCAACATGTTAATTGATATACTATCCGATCCTGTTGCATTAGATGTGATATTGTGCAAAATGTTATGTAGTATATCATCGATTCTCAAAAGTTTAAAATCAAAGTTAGCATTTACATCTTGAAACTTGTTATTTTCATAAAATTTTAATAAATCGCTATCAATATCATCGGCAATAAAAACAGAAGAAAAATACTTATTATTTTTTTTTTAAGATTTTCCAGATTGGCAGGTGTATTGGTTAAATTAAAATCTTATTACTTATTTTTTCATGATATTCTCGAATTAATAATAATATTCCAGTACAGATATATAAATATTTTGTATACCTATATCTCAGAACCAGGGGATATTAAGTCACAACTTATAAATTTTACAGAGGAGCGGAAACAAATTTTTATACACCAATTTGTACTTTTTTTCTCATTATAGTGAATACATCGATCAACCAACTTTAAGATATTTCTTAGTTTTCTAGTATTTTGCTACGCAAACTGTTAGCACTTGGTGTAACTAAATCCTTTCTAAAATTTGTCGAGTTGTATTTAGAAGATAGACTGCTAAATGTACAATATCGTTGTTTCTGGTCTAATGAGATTATTGTAACATCTGGTGTTCCTCAGGACTTCGTACTTGAACCTTTATTGTTTAATATCTTTATAAATGACATCACCAATGATTTTCAATGCAATACTACTATACGATTCTAGCTTGGCCCTTGACGGTCAAGAGAGAGAAGGAATATCGCTAGTGTGGGACGGAGACGAACACACCGCTTTGCATTGAAAAGGCGGGGTTTAGATCATTGTGCATCCAAACTCAAGTGCCAAGCTAGAACCGTAGACTAGTACATTACTATATCGATTTAAAACTATATAGATCTATTGCTTGTATAGAAGACTGTGCTGAATTGCAACTTGATGACTATACACCTGGTATAGTACAAATAAGCAGCAATTCTATTCGATGATATATTATCGTATGCAGAATCCAATAAAATTTTCTTTTCAGATTAATTAATGATGAAGAGTTATACAATTGCAACAGTCTCATCGTTTTCTATTATTTGGATAATTTGTGGATCAACTTCTTCTTTAAGTAATTCCAAATAAGACTCACTATTTAAGTTTCCCTCAATAAAAATGGGTCCAACAATATGATCTCCTAGGATGCCATAACAAACATTCAATTCTTGAGATCTTTGATTGTGAAATTCGTGCATTACATGTGGATTACTCTCAGCTCAGTATCTGCAATTATGTCTTTTGACTGGAAATGTACATTCATCAGAGAACCAAATGTACAAAATATTTGGAGTGTCAATTAAACTTCCTCTCATTACTTTACAAAACTCGAGACGAAGGTCAGGATCCTCCTCGTGCAATTCCTGTACTAATTTTATTTTGTATGGATGAAATTTGTGTTTATGTAAAATTCTAAAAACACTGATTCGTAACACCTGTTGCTCTAGATCATTGTGATAAAAATTGCTAATCCTCTAAAATAACTGCTCCTAAAACTGTAACTAGAATCCCAAATATTCGAAAAAATTACAATTTGATAAGTTTATCTTTTGAGATGTCATAGATATATACCCCCATATTTCTTTTCAATTCTGACGAAGAAATAATTAATAACAATGGTTACGACTCCCTTGTCTGTCTTCAAATATTTTGTGTTTGGCTGTATCGTTAATGGCCTATTGCAAAAAAAGTGGTTATTTGCCTCCCTGTACCATCCTGACTGAGATTGCGTAATATTCTGGTCTAATACATATTTTAATTTATTCATCATAAAAAAAATAGTGAAAGCGTAGTAATTATTTTAATTAATTTTAAATTGATTTATTAAATACATGATTGAAATCGTCTTACAAATTTACATTTTCATTATTTGCCTAAATATTCAGAGGTTAAAAATAATTTGAAAACATATATTTTGTTGTCCCCTTTACCTTGTGTTTTCATTTGTTACTTTTGTATTCGAACAGGAAGCGCTCGATTAAAACTGATACACTGGCACAAACTGGTAATAAGTCAAGTCAAATAATATTTAGAGATAAAATAAAGAAGCCACTTTCACATAACTTTACAGGCGCCAAACTTCGTCATAACATACATTCGTTAATGACTTTAATCGAATGCTCACATGCATCATAATTTTATATAGTGGAATATTATTTTAAATAAGTATTTCTTAAAACGGAAATTAATTCATCGAGAATATTGCAAAATTATTTTAATGAGATGTTTTAATGACTCGGATTACATAAATAGTAAACATATTGTGTATTGTTATTTATTGCACATATGTCTTCTTCCTTATAAAAAAATAAAAGCTAAAAAATAAACGAGGATAATCTCTGTATATTACTGTAGATGCCTGTGGCTTTATAGGCCAAAAGAACACTCTTGAGTAATTTAAAAACCGAGATAAAAAATAAATAAAACGTATTGCCGACGTAAAGAGATAAAATTTTAGGCATGCATTCACATACATTACAGCATCAGACAGAATATTATTTTATTCAAAACAGAATAGGAACATCCTAAAATTACATTGCAATATTTACATTCTTTCACTTCATTATTATTTCATTACTTTATACAAATAGTGTATTTTATTATGTGAAAAATTACAGGCCGGTGTCGTCCACAGTTTCTAAAATATTAGAATAAATAATGTTTAACAGTATTTCTAGCTTTACATCAGAGAACAATATTTTAAATGAGGCTCAGCATGGATTTAGAAAAGGAGAATCTACAACTTCAAGAATTTATAAACTCCTTTCTTAATAAAAACCACTTTTAACAAAGTATTAAATATTATTTTTATCAAATGTCTAATTATTCTATTTAGATATAATTATTATAGAATTGTTTATTCAACATCAAGACCGTATGAACTCATTCGCTCAGTTTATGTGACTGACTAATTTATTTCTCTCCAACTCCAGCTAAATGTTTCAGCAAATTCATTCTTAAGCCGGGATTAAGTTAGAAATGGTTTACAGCTCGGCCAATGCTACCAGACATCCACGGCCTCGTGGATGCAGCATGTTGCTCTGTAACATTTAAACCGTTTTAGACACAGCACTAAATTCAACACATTTCGATTCATTCCTCATTCTTACTCCCATACGTTAAAACAAGCACTTCGCCTGCTTCCCTGTGGAGGCCTCCCATTTAGGGAACTTTTCCCCTATTCAACTTTGACATCTACATATTGATTGATGTGTTTTGTGACATCACGCATGATTCTCTATATGAACTCTCGTTACATTTTATTGAGTAATCCCTCGTCACTCATCACTTAGTTGGTATACCTACTTTGAATATTTATGCGATCGCCTTGTGCGAATTCGAAATTGTTCCCCCAGCAAACATTAGAAAGAGTGGTTAGTCAGTTAAACTTTGTTGTCTCATTCACACAATCACTCGTTTCCCCTCTAGCATCCATTGTAGGACAAACATCAGACTCTTTTCGTATTCTGACACTCTCGATCATCAGTCAATCGCTTAGCCGATCATCGATTTCCTGATGTGACTCCACCTCGGAAGTGGCCCTCCAAATTTAGGTAAAACTTTTCTACTTTTACCGTCATTTCTAGCTTTTATCCTTCTAACTAGGACTTGTTGACCAACTGCATAACTGTTTGGTTTACAACGCTTTGCATCATATCTTTGCTTAGCATGCTCTTGGCGCATTCTAATTCGTTTCCTTGCATCACTTCTAGCTTGGAAATCTATCACTATTATCAGGTTGGTCATCAAGATTATTGGTAATCTCAATTCCTACATAACCTTGTGGAGAATAACCAAACAAAAGTTCATAGGGTGATTTCCCAGTACTAGAATTCAAAATAGTATTTAGTCCCCAACGAACTTGGTTAACTAACTCATCCCACTTCTCTTCGTCATCCATTGACGAACTTAAAGCTGATATTATAGTACGATTGAATCTTTCAATTTGTTCAATCGACCTTGGGGTGGCTGTAGCATTAAGCACTAACTTGATACTATTCTCTCAGACAAATTCTGCAAACTGTTTGCTTGTATAACAGCTGCCTCGATCACTAATGATTCGTCGTGAAATGCTAAAGTGATTGAATATTTCCTTTAAAAAGTTAACCACCGATGTATTTCGTACGGCCTTTAAAAAGACAAACTTTGTGAAAGCATCTACCACTACTATTAGATAGGAGTTTTTCCTTTTTGATTTGATAAATGGACCCAAGTGGTCTATGTGTAGGATATTAAATGGCTGGAATTTTCTCAATTGAATGTAAGTACCCTTGCTGTTTACCTCTTGCCTCTTTATTATACTGACAACTTAAGCAACAACTAATGTATTTTCATATGTATTTTCGCATGGGAGAACCAAAATAATTTCCTGACAGTCGACAACGTCTTTTCGACTGAAAATGTCCTATTAAATCATTAAAATACCACTTGGTTTCTTGTTACTCTCGGTACCACTCATCTGTCTCCGTTGTCAATAACCCTGTAGAATCGATTATTCTTCAGGCGGTACTCTTTTCGTACTTGTTGTTCATCTTTTGTTATACCATCTCCTTTAAGCACTTCAACAAGCTGTTTACACTTGTCATCTTTCGATTAAGCACTCAACAACCAATCATCTTGAACAATATTAGTCATGAACACATCTGCTTCAGTTGATGGACTGCTACTTGTAACAGGATTTCTGCTTAGTGTGTCTGCATGTTTCATCTTTTCTCCAGGACGATATTCGACCATAAAGTTGTGGTCTTGGATCGATAATCACCATCTACATCTACCTCAGTATTAGGTCTCTTTTGTTCAGTGTGGTTCAAACTGCTGCACAATCTGTTACAACTTTAAATGATATTCCTATTAGATATACCCTAAATCTCTGAAACGATGTTACTAAGGCTAGCGTTTCTAATTCATAAGAGTGGTACTTTTCCACCTCCTTAGTAGTCTGTCTACTAAAATAGACAACTGATCATCCATCTGGCTGTTTCTGAATGAGGATGCCTGCAATACACAACCCTCGTGTATAACACTGAAAATACGGCCAAGGGAGAAACTCCGAAATACAATAATTAAAGAAAATAATTAAAACACTTTCCCCTATTAGCCTTAGTAATAGGTAAAATAACAGAATCACCTTTGTATGACAGCAATTAAAAAAAAACAATAAATCAACCTTATTAAAACACTGCACATTCATTAAAAATAGTTTATTAAACGTTGCGTTGGCGCCTGAACTCAAAACAATTTCAGCTGTACAAGCTCAATGTATAAAATCATGACACATCACATCAATCACATCATAGTTCTTAGTTTAGAACTTAAATCAAACTGCACTTATCAATAATAACAATAATTAAAGCAAGCAAGCCTATCGCACCGCTGCACTAATAAAAACCACTAAATTTAACAAAGTATTAAATATTATTTTTATTAAATTATTTTATTTAGATTTAATTATTATAGAATTGTTTATTTAACATCAAGCCCGTATGTACTCATTCACTGAGTTTATGTGACTGACTAATTTATTTCTCTCCAATTCTCTCCAGCTAAATATTTTCTTTTCGGGGCTCGTCAACGGGCTTGCTCAGCAAATTCATTCTTAAGCTGGGATTGAGTTAGGAATAGATTACATTCTTTTTTTAAAATTGCCAGATCAACAAATTAATGTTATACATGGTATATATGAATAAACAGTATTATAACATTCAGGTGTAATTGACATACGATAACATTTATTTTTAATATTGTTCATGAAATAATTGTCGATATGAACGATTATGCTATCACTACTGGAAAGTAATACGTCCTGCAATAGCCTCTTTTTAGGTTTATTATTTTGAGTTTTTTGTCCTAGTTATAAGTTCGCGACTCTGTCACATTTTTAATATTTTTGAAGAAATCCTTACCACATGTTTTAATGAAATCTGGTAGCAAGGGAATATCGAGCTCGTGATGAATTTGAGAAGTCCGCATGTATCAGGGATCGTTGACAGAAATTCGAAGGATTTTATTTTGCACTTTTCTTAAGTTGGTTTTACTTGTTGTTTCCCATAAGTTATTAATGGTCTTAAGATGGATTGGTAGATTAGAATGGTACACTTATCATTATAAGATAAAACATCGATAGTCGGGCGTATGCTTCATTGAGTTTCTTGTTAATATGATAGCATCACAAGGATATGACGAATATTCGTTAAAGTTATTGTGGATTAAATCCGCGGGTGATGTATGGCGCCATCTTTTGCTGGAAGAGACTAGTCTAGATGTGTATGTTTTACGGGTTGCAGCACATTTGACTCCCCCATCTGACTAGTAGTATCTTTGTTTACAGAAATTATAAATCTTAACAATCATAAAGGATAATCAATAACGTATAACTCAACACCTAAAGAAAGTTCTTAATGTAGATAATAGTTTTGGAGTTCAATGTGATTCATACAGACTGAGAAAATTCAATTTTGATATGCTATATTAAACAATAAGTGCGAGGAAGACGATATAATGCCGACAATTGCAAATTTAAAATAAGGATAGAAACGATCACGCCTCCGCCAATTGAGAAATGTGTGGGTCGTGACCGTTTCTATCCTTATCAGACATCTGCAATTACCGACATTGTGGTGTCTTCCTTGCGTTCACTGGCAAAACAAAGTACCAAAGTGAAAATATGGTCAATCTGTATATAATGATAATATAATTTAATATTTACAATAATAATAACAAAAAAAGTTAAACATTTCTCATAGATCTTCATGACATATAGAAAATATTTCGCAGAGAAATGATACGGCTATGGAACGGATGTCATTATTACTTCACACTCTTTGTCAATAAGAAGCAGACTATAATTCATTTTAAGGTTATACTACTTGTAAATTCTGAAAGAATCTATATGCTCTAAGCAGAGGCACGGAATTATAGTTATGCTTGTCATAATTTCTCGATACTAATGGCTTCTGAATTAGTAATGATTTAATATTATTGCAGAGGGAGATTCGCCGAAGAACCACCGAAGGGTTGCTGTGGGCTGTTATCATGGAAACCGGGGTCTCTAAGGTGGTTTATAGCTCTTATTGCCCTGGTAGCAGTATGCTGCGTACTAGTTGGGACCGCCCTTGGAGCCATGAGACCTGCTGGTCGGGACCACTTGACTGTGTCCTTGCTTATGATAGGTATGTACTTTGAATTTTTTTATTACCATATGAATTATTTTAATGGCAATACGAGTATTACGGTAAAAGCAGAACCAAGAAAAATCCAAAGAAGTTCAGTTGGGTATATCCATGAAATATTAACTCTTGCTCAGTAAGAAATCATTAAATGGAATAAAAAAAAATAGTCACCATCCGGACATGTGATTTTATTAAGTTGCATTGTTGAAAGTTTGTGTAATTACACCATGTAGACATTTAATTTTTAGAAAAGCCAATTTACTTGGCATTACCGCAAATTTTCAAAACATGCGTACCAATAATTAAAATTCGTAGGTGTAATAAAAGAAATTAACTAGTAACAAAAGCAAGAAACTTACAATTTATAACAATGTATGCACAACTTACCCTCTTAACCAGCTTAATGACCTGATGATATACGATCTCATCGCTAACCATCAGAATCAACATTTCCTCTGAGTGTTTCCTCTACTTCAAGTGGCCAGTTGAATATTTCTTGATAAACTGCTTATGCTCATCGATGAATTCATTGACACTTTGTTGTTATAGTGCTTGATGCAAGAAATTGATATATTAGCTATTGTATTTTTTAACAATTGGAAGGTATTTGTAACCATACCAAAAATTAAATTCTGTGTAATTACACCGTTTTTCGCAGCATCATGTTATAAACTCATGTAACGTTTTTAGACCTTTAAAACTTAATGAATGATTCAACGGTCAAACAACATTTTTTTATAGAAGGATGGCCACCACTTTTTAAAATCATAACTCTGTTTTACTGGAGATTTATCACACCTTAAAGTATCTGGCATGTAAACACGATTATGTTTTCTGATTTTTTTGTTAAAAGTTAATAAATCACATAAGTTCTTGCACATCTAATTATGAAGGTTGGTTGTTATATATTTAACAGAGTTCAATGAAAACAATAATAGTTATCCTTAGTAGAGTATAAATCATAAATCCTGTCTTAGCCTGTATTTCATTTGTAACTCGAAACATTACAGGTCCTTTTTTTTAGCTCATGATCGCTTTCCGATTCACTTGATGACATTATGATATTCAAATTTACCACCGTGGGACGTTACAACAAACTGAAATGTTTGTTTACATTTGAGGCCAACAGCTGTAAGATCATTAGACAGCAGTGTCCTTTGGGAGTCATTGACTAATGTTGTTTTTAGAGTGACTTCTGTATAGAATGGCAAGTTTCTCGTACTTGGCAATATGAGACTAATGTAGTATTTACAGTAAATGCATAACTATCTCTCTACATAACAAAGCATATACAGTCTCATTTTCAGAAAAAGAGCGACTTGCATATGTTGTTTTCGAAATGGCCGTTTCAAGTATAGATATCGAGAAACTTCTACGCACGATTTCTCTTAACAGGTTGCTCTGTAATTGACTATTTGTTATCCGCATACACTAATATATTAGTCTTGAAGTGGGTTAGAACCTTTGATGTGAAGATAACACTGACGTAGTTTTCCATGAAACACCAAAACACTATATACTGTACTCGACGCAGATTTCGCCAACCAAGTTGGCATCATCTGAAGGTGATTAAAACTGTTTTCAGTTTTAATCACCTCCAGATGAGGCCAACTTGGTTGGCGAAAACTTGCGCGTCGAGAGCAGTATATAGTGTTTTGGTGTTTCGTGGAAAACTACGTTAGTGTTAATAACACATTAACATTCTCAATGATGTGTTTATAACACATTGAACAACAAAAGATGCGCAAAAAAATTGAATGTCGATATTTTTACCCGGCATTAAGCCTTTCTGTTCGTAAAATGAAAGAAAGCTTAATATTTCTATCATACAATGTAAAATAATCATCTTCAATTGTGTTTTACAAAGAATTTGTACTTCGCTTGACATTTTGATTTCTAACGCTAATAACCAATTTAAAAACTATTCGTCGAAGCCTTAAATGCAATACTTGTTTTAACAAGACCAATTATTCTAAAAGAGTTTTTCAAAATAAATTCCAGCTGACAACTTGCAACAGCGAATAAAACTTTTAATGGTGTCACTCGGAACATTTCTGATTAATCCAAATACATAGTTTCGTATTGGGAACTGGAAAGTTGTTTAGTTACAATAGGAAAATACAATAATGAAAATTTAATGAAGCTGACAATATATGCTCTCTAACTCAACAACTGTTAGTTACGAGGGATCGGAAAGTTTGGCACGAAATGGTTTTTGATAAGCGTGCGGTAGGCTGGATATGCTTAGCGATAAATTCCAGACACGACTTACGTAGATATAATTATTGTATTGTAAACACTTAATGAAAGATTTCCAAACAATATGTAATGATAAAATATTCTTACGTACCGTTTTCTTTATAAAAATGGAAAAAAAAAAGTTATTATTAGATAATTGGACGCCTTGTAGCAATAAAGACCATTTTCTTGACTGAGATGCTCGTTATTGTCGAGTGTCCAAGCAATGCAAATCTATAGAGCGATATAGACGGATCCGCCTTGGCTGGGATGTTTACGCTCCTCCTATGTTGAATACACTCTAAATACGTAATATTTATAAAATGTCAATGTGAATAATATGTAGATACGTAAACAGCGCGAAATTAAAGACAACGGAGGTTAACTTTTTTAAATGCCTTGTTCAATTCCTTTAGAGGATAAAGTGGTGGATTAACACTTTCCCGGAGTTACAATTTAACGGCACATAATTATATTGCACACGCTGTAAAAAAGTGACAAAGCAAACATTAAGACATTTCATAAAAATTGTGTGAGTGCTAATGTTACAGATAACACAGCCCCACAAAAAAAAATTTCTGACCTAGCAACGAGACGAGCATATCCTTATGTATTTTTGATCGCTAATTCCGAATCCGGGATCAAAAAAAGTCGTACACCCCCAAAAAAATTTTAGAGCCAAAAACACCCCCTGAATCGTTTTGTTTAATATTTTCGGGAAAAATTGAATGTATTACGATAAAAATAAAGGTAAATTACAGCGTTCACCCTATCGGTATGAAACGCACCCCCATAGAGGGTGAGAACCACCCTCATCTGCCACCAAATCAATTGATAACGACAATGACTGAAAAACATTAGAAATGTTTAAGTTTCGTTAGGTTTGCAATAAACTGACGTAGAATTCACGTAATACCCCAAAACTTTATTTTCAAACGATCTTCTTACTGACTGTCGTTTGTGTTGTTCTTTCGTGTCTCTTTTCAGAGACCAACAGTAGTCTGCTATCATGTGTTCGTCCCATCTTCCTTGATATCGTTTTTCCATTTCATAACGCTATAGGGGTAGTTTTGGGGTATTACGTGAATTCTACGTCAGTTTATTGCAAACCTAACGAAACTTAAACATTTTTAGATGTTTTTCAATCATTGTCGTTATCAATTGGTTTGATGGCAGATGAGGGTGGTTCTCACCCTCTTATGGGGGTGCGTTTCATACCGATAGGGTGAACGCTGCAATTCACCTTTATTTTTATCGTAATACATTCAATTTTTCCCGAAAATATTAAACAAAACGATTCTGGGGGTGTTTTTTGGCTCTAAAATTTTTTTTTGGGGTGTACGACCTTTTTTGACCCCAGATTCGGAATCTGCGAACAAAAATACATAAGGATATACTCGTCTCATTGCTAGGTCAGAAACTTTTTTCTTGTGGGGCTCTTTAGACTATGTTTGCAAAAGTGTATTTTGGGCAGTATTGCAATGTTCAGATGCCATCGGAAACGACACTAAAAAAAAAACATTTATCACAGAGTTGTGACAGTATTAAACAAAAAAAATATTTTGACTGAACGACAAATGCATCTGGATTAGCGTAAATGAAACCACCAATGGTTGCGGCTGCAAGGTGACAAATGTTTTAGTAAGTACATTAATATTAGTAATATACTTTTTTTCTTGTGATCGCTACTTGAAAATATGTACATGTGTGTGTTAGTGTACAGTCACCAATACTTTCAGATCTCTTCGTATTAACTTTGGATGTTATCGAACTCGCCAAAGTAACCACAAGGTAAGATATTTTGTCATATGTATACGCATGATCCTATTCACACGGTGACAAATCACCTAGCATCAGCCCTGGAATTCATCATCTATCGCCTTTCTGATCTCTACAAATGATCCATATAATTGTAGAAAAAGTAAGGCTTCTTAACTACTTCATTTTTAATTTTGTTATAAATATATTAAATTAACATTTAAAAACACCGTTGACGTGTCCGAACGTTTTTATCGAAATATTTTTAGGTATGCGTACTGTTGATATAACGAGAGTGTTTTATTTTATTACTTAGTTTTTAATTATTGTAATAGACCAAACATAAGGTCAGATGAGGTAATTAAATACAAATCTTATGGTACTTTTATTTTTTTATTATTGTTTTTTTCATCGTGAAATTATTTCTGTAAAGTGAAAGTATATGCAAATTTGCAAAAAATGCCTAATGAGCGATTATATCGAAGATTTATACAAAAAGTAACAATTTTGACATACATCTATAATTCATTAATTACTAAATAGATGTTAAAAAACTACAAAAAAGATTCTTACTTTCACTCTCTCGGTGTTTATAAATAAGGATAAAAGAAAGCGTAAGGTACTAATTCAAGCAGGATTACAATTTTAAAACACTTATTAAGTCATCGAAATAAAGGAATCTTTTAGCAAGAAGTTAAATTATCTTTAATATTTATGAAATAATAAATCCACGATTGATGCTTGTTACAATATAAACTACTCTTCCTGTTCTATTATTTTTGAAATTAGTTATCTACGACTTGTCCTCGGTTACACATCTTCAGTGCGATTGTTTCTGAAGCTAAAGAATTGCGTATATTAATCCTGTAATAGCTGAGAGATCTAGTGAATTTTGTATTGTCTCAGACGCACGATACTTCACCTACAGTATATGTATTAAATTTTTAGACATGGATCTCTTAAGTGGCAATGTTGCAATGTTAACCAGAGGCAGACAACCCGTCGCTAGTCAGCGTTAGCGTTAGCAGAGCAGAAAATTCTAGGGATGGCTGATCCAAAAATGTTTATGCATCTGATCCAATCCAGGCAAATACCTAGTCCAGACATCAGTTCCAGTTCCTAGTTCGGGCAGACGTATCACTTTTTTAGCGGCTGGTGAGGAACTGGAGGAGTACGCGTTCAGCGTGTTGGACCTCTGCCTTTCAACCAATTCAAGTCCGTTTGCATATTTTTTTTTTTCATAGGAATTAAACATCATGAGACATTACTTTGTAACTATCTAAATATCTATATATATATATTTTTTGTTTCGTTAATCAGAATATGTGTTATTTTGATTCTGAGGTCGGTTTTTAAGTAGTGGTCTCATTTCTGTAAATTGAATGTTGCTCGATTATTGAAATTGTGAGTTGAATCGATTACTTCCATCAAAAGCATACCAGATTTAATATAAATTAAATGTAGATCCACTGTTAACATTCCTCTTTTCATTATTCGATGGCCTAGTATAAGGAATCTGCATTCTTCTTTTTGTTTTATATAAATTACATAGCAGAGTATTTTAGAAGTATTTAAACTACACAAGGAATGTTACATACAATTTTATTGTATTGTGTACATATACTGGAGATGTATGGAAATGATCTAATTGTAGGCGAGATTATTTGCCAATTTCAGTCATATGACTTTTGAAAAGCACAACACAATATTATGATTTTTTTTATTCTGCAGTTACATCCTTATAAATAAGGTAAAATATTTATTACTTCTCCCTTGTTTAGATTTTCTACATCTAATCTTTTATTTACGTTATTATTGTCGTTTTTAAACGCTTATTTTCATTGATTAACCGTTGTTTAAATTGGTTCTCTGTCTATAATTACAACCTTATTAAAACTGAATTTATGAGAGTTTTTTAGGCTAGCGCAGAGGGGTGACTTTTCCTTTTTTATGGGGTTATGTATGTTTTTTCATAATTTTTTTCTGTGATCGTTTATTCGTGTTGTGTAAAGTATCTACCCGTCTGATCTATATATACATTTTCACAATTTCCGCAAGAAATGTTAATCACACTGCCAGACTAATTCTTCTGGTGTTTTGGTTTTAACTTTGGTGAACAATTTTTTATTTGTGTTTTCACTTTTTAGTGATATTTGTGTACTTTCGTTATTGAATAATTTTCATAGCTTTTCTGAAAAATTCCATATAAATATATAGTAATTTGTAATATTTTTTTCAGTCATTTCGTTTTTGAGTTTTTCTTCTTATTTGAATATTGTACTTTTCCTTTGTTTAACATTTTCTTTAAGTTTGTAGATTAATTATTTTTTGTCAAAAGTTTAATTTTGCTCCCAATAATCCTTATGTGATAAATATAGTGCTCTATATTTTAGCTTATAGATTAAGTAGATTTTTTGGGTCATCGTATGTTGTGAATGATAATTAAAGAATCTTTCAGGAAAGCGGTTTGTAATTTTCTTTCATTTCAATAGTAAATTTTAACCTATTGTGAAATTTATTAAAAACTGTTCAAAGTTTATCAAAAACTGTTAAAATTTTCTGCGTACGAGCTATAGCAGTAATTATATTATCACAAACCTTTTAAAAGATGTGTATTAAAACTCAATTTTTTAATACATGTTTCCTGTAATTCTGACATAAATATATCGGCACAAATGATAGATAGACTTGTTCCTCATCCCAAGTCCAAAAATCTGTTAAAAATCACACGAATATCCCACTAGATGTATTTTTACAAATACTAAATTTTCTTGGATCGCTTTAATTCATATTTTCTGTATTGAAATATATGGTATCCGTTATTTTTTACTTTATTCTCTAGTTTACCTTTATGCATTGTTTTCAATTACAAGAATTATTTCCTACAAATATTAAATGAGGTTTTCGATAAATAAATGGTACTGTTAATAAAATTACAAATGAAAATAAAGTTCAGAATAAAATTTTAAAGGATAAAATTGAATACTTTGAATTTTTTGTTTGTAAATAGAAATATGGCGTAGCTGAAAGTGAAATATTTGATTTTGAAACGGTTTTAAATGAATCTATCGCGATGTATTTGTTAATTATACTATTTAACTCATTACCATCAAACAGATTTCACTTTCCAAGTTTCACTCTTGTTACATATTACAACTTTATTGAAACATCGTTTAAACATCTGATGTTTACACAACTTAAAACCGAACTCAATCAGAGCAACCCCAGCGTTTAATCAAACAATACAATGAGCCAAAATCAGTACCGACCGAACCAACAGGATGTATAATAACGTGTTGCTCTCCCCCAACTCCGAACTTTGACAAACACAGACAGAAAGGGGGTGCAGAGGGCTGGGCTTGCCCTGTGGGGGGCCAGACTTAATTATCACATTATCAAGCTGGAGATTGCTAACGTAGTCATGGTGACAGATAGGAATTTAGCCAAAACGCTTATCAAGGGAATTATAATATCATGATACGTCATAGAGTGCGCTACCCCTCGAACAATTTGTTAGGTAGCTCGACGGTAAGTTAGGGATTATTTGCATTTTTAAAGGGGACGCTCCGCGTTGCTAACGTCGACGAGTTGATTAAATGATAATTTTACATCACTTAATATATTTAAATGTATATACATGGTTTTAGAAATTTGCACTACGTACTTTTTATTATAATGTCTTAACTTCCTTGAAGTTTATACAGGTTTAACGGAAGTTTTCAACAGTTTAATATTGATTAATATAACGGTAATCCTTATTTGTACACAAAACTGAAATACAGATTTATACAAATCAAATCTGTCAAATACTTACTTTTAAAGAACTCTTCCAATTCATACTTTTGCATCGGACAAACACAAAGACACTTTAAAAAAAGTTTATAGAATCATCATCATGATGTAAAGAGGATATTATACCCACAAAAAAATATGGATTCATGTTACAACATAATGTATAATTTGAACTCGTTTAATGTATAGGTCTGGCAATTTCCATCGTTGGCTTGTAAATATTCTTGAAGTGATGCACTGATTTTTTTTACTCAGTTTATTTTATTATATGACAGATGGTCGAGATTCAAGCGCACTTTGCTCTCACCAAAATGTTCCGGGTTCGATCCCCGTTCATGGCAGTGGAATTAACTGTGAGAGAGATTACTTCCACTATATATGGTTACTGAGTGTGTGCCATTTAAATATAGTATACTTAATTGAAGTTAAAAGAAATTATGGCAGGTGTTTTTTCTGTTTTTATCAAAAAACCATTCCTCAACTATTTTTTTTAGATTTGGGAAGCAAAATCATTTGCCCAAGGCCCCCATGGAAAGTAAGGGGGAGTAGTAGATATAGGGAAAACTTATGACATAACGTAAATAACAGGGTTGCACTGGGGAAAGATATACAAATTTTCCTTCATAAACTTTTTCAGTTACAATAAAACAGTATCTTAACTTGTAAGTTTGGAGACTGTAGAAAGGTGCAACATATAAAGTAATTCTATGCTATTTGAATTGCTGCGCAATAGGATGCATTTGCCTGTTCCAACACTTTTGACGGTAGCAAATAGCCTCTTATGGTGACATACAGTTCCTCCAAGGACTCCACCAATACGTTGGTAATTTTCAGTCCCGCTGGATTGGTTGTCTCATCCACGTTAAGTCTAATATATTTACCTTCGACTTCGGAGCGAACATTGCCAATAATATGGTCAGTTTACTTGAGGGCAAATATTCTTCTCTTGGTGTAGTGGAACTAGGCAGTTGCGTGTTCGCGTATTGTCCCCCTACACATTTTTCTATAAATTCCCTGAATATCGGATTATCTAATTGCTTCTCGGGAATGTAGTTGTCTTTGTTGGTTTCCGCTAATTAATATTTGATGTTTTTTTCGTCGCCACATGTTGTGTTACACTGGTGTTCTGTTCATAAAACAATTTAATCTCACACTTTACATACACCATCAAAAGCCAACTCAGGATAATCCTTAATCCACTTGCGTACTGTTTCGGAAAACGCCAACTTCCGCTCCATTTTATAATCTCCATAGGCACTACACTAACCAGGAAATTTCGTCTTTACACTCGCTCTCTATGCGCATACCACCACCAAATAATTTATCAAACTGAACTCGTCGGTACGGGAGAGTCACAGCTCCTCGTAATTCCGACCAATTGAGAAACGCTTGCCCACTACTGTTTATAAAGATGCGTGTGGCCCCACTTATATGATGTTCAGATGAAACATTAACTGTGTACTATACTTTTTCTCATTATTAAAATTATTATGTTTCTAACACGTACATAAATATTGTTCAGTAAGTGTTTGCGAAAAAGTTTCATTTACTTGCATTATTTTTGTAGTATAACATATTTATGGATGCAAAATTATTCATCTTTCACTTTATATTTCACGGCCGTGGACGACCACACACCGATGCCAATTTGACGTGAAAAAAGCTTAATGTATCAGGTCACTGTCAGAAATTACAGTTTCTTTTTTATTGCTATTATATCACCCGTAATACGGAACATAATAAAAGAGTTAACTTCGTCTCTGCATGTCATAAGTTTTCCCTAATGTCTAGGGAGTAGTGTCCAGGAATTTATAAATATGTCGAAAATTACTTACCCCCGAATTACCTCCCTATTTTAAGAACAAATTGCCATTTCCAAGTTTTGGTTTGTCTTATCAATACCATTTATGTTTATACAGGTTACTTAGTTCTATGATCATTGTACTAAATTTAAAATAATTGGGAAAACACTTTCTGGAATAATTGAAGTGTAAAAAATATAAACATTTTTAAAAGATTGTCTAATATTGGTTTGGAACTCTCCAGGTCTGACGAAGTGTTTGGTTCTCAATTAACCACCTAATAAAATTGTTTTTTTCTCTTCATCATCATCATCTTCATCATCTTATGTTCCCTCTCTTCTTCCTCTTCTTTTTCTTCTAAACTTTTGTTTGAATATATCTAATCGTAAGTTGCGTAATGCTGCATAAACTGAATTTAAAAATAAGTGTAATATATATATATACATTTTTTATGCACAGATGTATGTATGCTAAGTATATGTTGAATAATATGGTTTTCATTAATTTTTTTACAGCCATACATTGTGCATAATTTTTTCTACTAGTTTTCTATTATCGGCATTATTTATTGGTGCATTTTATTGTCTATTTTAAAAGTCCATTAGCTCTCTGCAATCTTTTAATATAGAATTCTAAGAGTACCGCTAGTTAAATATCTTAAACTAGCACATCTGCAATTGTGAGTAGAAAAGTAGTGTATGTCGTCTAAGTCTTACTGATATACTTATAATAATATACGAAGTCTGTTCGAAGTAAATGTTTGAAAGCGCAGAAACTACTTCAATATACGACTATGCGGTACTCTTATTATTATAACGTGTCAGTGACGTATCTGAATTGAAATATATAATTCATTACAGGTGGATAAAGTGTTTCTACCGCTTAAAATGATTTCAAATTTATGTATGACACATCATTCAGACATTAAAAACATATCTCATAAATCAACTTTTGTGTATTGTCGAAACAGAAATATATATGGAATTAAACTATTTTCAATATCAGCATGTCACTGGCAAATATAATTGGATGCACATACATTTATCCCAAATTTAATTAACAATATGGGATGTACCTGTTAATTAACGAAAAGTTGCCACATAGAAACCATTGTTTAAATAATTTTTGATTGAACTGTATACTTTGTTACATTGCAATTACAATATCCAATAATACCTACGTAAAGAATTTTTAACTTACTTTAATTTTATCGCTTTATTTATATTTTATACATCATTGACAATTCCTCAATTCAAAGATGTGCGAATTTTCAGGAATTAAATGAGTAGAATTGTAGGATTACTAAAAGCTGGTCTTTTTTCTTCGGGAAATTGCAGATAAAGTTGAGAGTCTATGT